>SNQJ01S0057943.1:43299-70670 GCA_010110895.2 Picea sitchensis | reverse complement strand
GCAACGAAGAAACTGTGCATATGCAAGATCACTTGCTTGGTTAGCACTTCATATAATTATGGACTTTTGATGTAAAGCAATTGATAAACAATATTATTGATGAAACAAATCAAAGTTGTACAATGGCAATGATTACAATATGTCACTTCATAATAAATGCTAATGGCAATCAATGTAGCAATATCAACATTAAGAAACAACGCCTTAGCTAATCATTCAATTGCTTGTAAAGATATAAATGCTGCAATGGTATAAGTATAGCATGAAAAGATGACGGCAACAATAGGGTTAGTGATTGTTAGTCTAAGCTAGGGTTAGAAGGATTAGTAGTTGTTCAAAGTATTTGGTTGTTTGAAGTTGTGACCAAGGTACTCAAACAATGGAGGTCTTAGATCAACGCTTTAGGGCAAATGGAGTAAAAAAGGGCTACAAAAGCTGAAGGACCGTGATGATAGTGATGAAACTAAAGACAAGAGGGTTGGATGTTGAGTTGTTGCTAAAGCAAGGCCTCAACAATGAAACCCTAGGGGAGAAAGCCTCACTAAGGTGTAGAAACCCTAGGCCTTAGTGCTTTCTCCTCCTTCTTTAGCTCAATGGCGAGATACAAAATCGGCTAGCTTGAGTGATAGATGCAATGGCTAAGGACAAGAGAGTTCAATGATGAAGTGTTGCTATGGCAAGGCTTCATCAACAAAACCCTAGGGAAAACATCTCACTAAGGTGTAGAAACCCTAGGCCTTAGTGCGTTTTCTCCTTCCTTAGCTCAAATACAAGATGAAAAACGGCTAGGCTAGAAGAATATGGATAGAGTGTTGCTATGGAAAGGCTCTATCTTACTTCAACAAATCAAATAGCTCTTAATCTTAGTAGGGACATGAGACAAGGACCTTAACATGTGCTTGTCACCTAGGGTTTGATTTAGCAAATTATAATAACAAATGCAAGTAAACAATACTATAACCATTCACTTAAGAAGTGTTGCAGAAATTCACTTACATAAACCAATAAATCATGTAGCAAAACCCTATAGTTGTAAACCTTCCACTAAGAGAAATGCCAAAAATGCTAAGAAAAGTCTTCCTTCAACAAGTGCGCCTCAAAATTTCAGCCAAAACCCTAGAATAGGGCGCAAATTTCAGACCTCACCAATGTGTGAGTGAAAGATCATGAAAATATGAGTGAAAAACCTCAATATATACCATACCAATGACCTCATTTAAAATTTAGGTCATCAAAAGGCCGACAGAGCCAAAATACACAATAATACTGTTTTACATTAAAATGTCATAAATTAAAACCCTAATCAAGCAAAAATAAGACGTCATGCCCCTTCTAGCGTGACGTTAGCCCTTTCTAGGGCAAATGTAGCTTCCTGGAGCAAAACGTTAGCACTCCTTGGGCTTCTCCAATCTGCCACAGGTGCCAAACTGCCATGACTGTCTTCCCAAGACGTCCATAAAGCTGGATGACGTCGTGAGCCTCCTGGGTGACGCCTTGGGCCTTCCAAGGCCAACGTTCCAATGAAGAGGGCACAACCCCCCTAGGTAAGGCTCTGCCAGGGTGCCTCTGTGGAACGTCCTCCTCTTCTCCGGTGCAAACCCCTCTGTCCTGTCTCTGCCCTCTGTTGGTGTCTCAACATCCATCTGGTGGGTTGTTCAGCCCCATGGAGGTCCGAACTAATCATCTCCCCACGTGTACCTGTCCAATTACCTGTCCGTCAGGTATGATCCTGCACATCAACAGATACGCCCTCCATGGGCTCATAAGTCACAGGGATCATAGCAATGTCAATCACATCTCATCATCAATATTATTAAACATGTGCATGGAACCCCTTTTACCCTAGTTAAGTGCTCAAAGACATTATACAAATCTGCAATGCAAGTTTGGGGGAAGTGACAGGGCATCCTATTGGGCTAGTGTCCACTGGAAAAGGGATGTTTCCGAAAGAGATTAAATCCAAGTTGTGTAAATGGGTGAGGTGGATAAGGGATGTCCTGACAAGGGGTGCAGTGAAAGCAGGGAAATGCAGGGCTTACTTGTGGGTGCCTTTGTAGAAGGTGAGCTGCACTTGTCCTGGATGCAAATGTTTCCAAGCCCATTCATGCCTTTTATTCTTTATTCTTTATTGCTTTTTCTTCAAGAAGCTAATCAGGGGACACTGCCCTAGCGTGGTGACCAGTGGTGGCAATGTTACCCACAAGCACTTTCACGGAGATGAGAAGGCTGGCTCCTGATGAGACCCCCTTTCTCTTGGCCATGCAACCAAGAGCCACTACCCTGGCATGGTAACCAACTGCTAGTAGTGTCATACCGCTAGGTGCCCATGGACCTAATAGGCTGGCTCGTGATGAGACCCCCTATCCTCTGACTAGGTCTTGTTTTATTATTTTTATGGGTCCCTCTTGTTTCTTGTTGAGAAGCCTTTTGTTGCTTTCTCGGGGATCCCTGGGCGAAGCATCTCGAGGTTTTAATTTTAGGCTTTTATCTTTTGTCGACTGCTTTTACCTTCTGGGCCTTTAGCCCCTTCTTCCCACAAGGCAAGGTGCAACCCTTAAATAATTGGCCAACCCAATGCCTGGACCAATGTAATGGGATGGATGAGCGGGAAGTAAGATGGAAAGTGGTAAGTATGACGGGAGCGGATGACGACTTTTCAGAAACCCGTCCAAGTGGCAACTCAAAACCTATGGGCACAAGCTCGCTAGGGCATCCTGTCATTCGCCCCAGACATGGTCAAGTGGATAAGTATAAGATCCAAGCACCCGTTAGAAACAAAAGGAATTAAATGCACATATTCAAAGGTTTTGAGGATCATAGTGACACATACCATGATACCAGGACTCATTACCTCATCGAGCAAGAACCATCTCTGATACAGGACCAAGCCGAAGGTGATGGATGCTCCTGCTGCTGACAAAGTGGAGGCGCTGAAAGGAAGAAAATATGGGCCCTACAGGGCCATGCTCAAGTTGATCTGGCTCTCGGTGCTCCATGTCTAGGACATGTGGGCCTCAAGACATAATCTCCTTAGTTATCACTAAAAGTGGGGGATAACACTGTGAACACCATGAGTCAGTATTTGGTAGAGCCCAGACATGTTCACCTTGTAGCTGCAAAGCATGTGATGAGATACCTTAAGGGTACGTTGGGTTAAGGTCTTTGTTATACTGGAGATCATGACTTCAAACTATTTGGTTACACTGATTCAGATTGGGATGGAAGTGTTTCTGATAGAAAGAGCACTTCGGGATGTCGTTTCAGTCTGGGGTCAGCCATGACTTCATGGCAGAGCACTTCGGGATGTCGTTTCAGTCTGGGGTCAGCCATGACTTCATGGCAGAGCAGGAAGCAATCCAATATTGCTCTCAGTACGATAGAAGCGGAATACATTGCTGCATGTTCCGCCAGTTGTGAAGCCATATGGCTTCAGAAGTTGTTGATAGGTCTATTCGATCTGGAATGGAAGCCATTGTGATTTTATGTGATAACCAAAGTTGCATGAAGATGACGGAGAACCCAATGTTCCATGATAAGTCGAAACACATAGAGATCTGGTATCACGACATTCGTGATATGGTGCAGAGGGGAGTTGTAAAGCTCCAATATGTTGGCACAGATGAGCAGGTTGCAGATGTGTTGACCAAGCCTCTGTCTCGTGTAAGGTTTGAATACTTTCAAGACAAGCTTAGTATAGTCTGAAAGGACCTCCCTCGAAAGGGGGAGTGATGCTGATGATACTATGGTATCCTGATCAACAACAGGTAGCTCTGTTAGGATTTTATATCCTAGGGGATTGATCATCCCTTGGTAGATCCCGAAAGTTCGGTAAGGAGGGTTTGTCAGAGTACCTGTGCATGTATATGCCATCTTTGGTCAGTAGTGGTAGCTCCGTTAGGATTTATATCCTAGGGAATCTTATGATTCCTGGACAGATCTCGAAGGTCCTGTAAGGACGGTCTGTCAATGTACCACATGGTAGCTCCGTTAGGGTTTTATATCCTAGCGAATCTTATGATTCCTGGGCAGGTCCCGAAGGTCCGGTAAGGACGATCTGTCAGAGTACCACAAAATGTTGTTGTTGCACCTGCCTCATTCTGTTGTCATATGATGATGATGTTGTTATCTCAGCCTCGTGCTGATGATGTTGTTGTTTCAGCCTCGTGCTGTTGTTGATGATGTTGTATCAACCTCGTGCTGTTGTTGATGATGTTGTATCAGCCTTGTGCTATTAATGATGCTGTTGTATTAACCTCATGCTGTTGATGATGGTGTTGGTAACATTGTTGCCATAGTGTTATACTAATTGATGTTGATGCAGATGATGATGATGATGATGCTACTTCAGCTCCATGCTGTGAACGATGTTGTTATTGATGATGAAAAAAAAACTTCCGATGATTTGTAGATATGCCAGTCAGTGTTCCAGATGCTACTGACGATGCTGCCCTCTCTTTCTCCTGATGGTGTTGTATTGGGTTATGTTAGTAGAATACCCTTCTTGTTAAGGGGGAGTGTTGAAATATTGTAACTACGAAGAATATTCGAATTATAATTGAGTTATTATTATATAGATCAAATCCCCTTTTGTGGATTGATCATGTCGGGTCTTGTATAAGACCAAATCCCCTCTTGTGGATTGGTCAAACCATATTCATATGGTGATATTTGAGAAGTTGGCTCCTAGGGTTTATTAAAGTGGTTTTAACCACTATTGGAAGAAGTCGGCCCTGCTTGGTGAACAGACATAACCCTAATGCCCCCTCAGCTAGTATAAATAAGTGAGGATAGCGCCTCATTCATTCAGTCACTCAGTCACTCATCTAGTGCGCAAGTTTTGAAGGAAGCTGCAGTTGCAAGAAGGAGAAGAGAGGCGCATGCTTAGTACTAGGTTATTCTTGGTGGTTTGGTCTTTAGTCTTGGCATTGTATTGACAATCTATTATTGAGGAAGTTTTTGCTGGGTTTTCTCCCCCATGAGGGTTTCCCAGGATAAAATGTTGTGTACCTTGTGATTGTGTTTCTTTCAGTGATCCTACTTATGCTATTATTCTCTAGTAAATTGAAAAAAACTTAATAGCATCTCTAAATTTAACACCTTGTACACAGACATGAGGTTCACGTGCTTCAGGATCTCAGACTACTATGCTGAGATCTATGGCTGAGACTCATGGGTATGAGGAGACTACTCCACCACAGGTTACTTCAGGTAAGAGGAAATCGAGATGATTTCAGGAGATCCTGAAGGAAGCCAAGGAGCTAGTTGGTGAGCCCCAAAGGTTGATGAGAGAGAGTAGAGCACCAAAGAGGTTTGGTTCGTACTTGGCCATGGTGACGAGCATCACAGATTCCGCGCCCACTACTTTTGCGCAGGAGCAGACCAACAGGTCTGGAGAGAGGCCATGCAAGAGGAGTATGACTCCATTATGCGCAATGATGTGTGGGAGGTGGTGCCTAGACTTGAGGGGAAGTCAATGGTGACTTCGAGGTGGTTGTACATGATCAAGTATGATGTAGATGACGGCATAGAGAAACACAAGGCTCGTTTTGTGGCAAGAGGATTCTCTTAGATTGAGGGAATTGATTATGATGAGACATTCGCACCAGTTGCAAGATATACTTCCATTAGGAGTATTATGGCCATTGTTGCAGAGATGGGTTGGAAGATCCATCGGATGGATGTGAAGATTGCATTTCTGAATGACTTCATAGAGGAGGAGGTATACATTGAGTAGCCACAGGGGTTTGAAGTGTTGGGGAGAGAGTCCCACGTGTGCCTCTTGAAAAAGGTACTGTATTGTCTGAAGCAAGCTCCTTGAGCTTGGTACTCAAGGATTGACTCTTGCTTTAGATGGGTTTTGAGAAGAGGCAGATCTGAACCTCTACTACATCATTCAGAAGAGGATACACTCATTCTTATCCTTTATGTTGATGATTTGTTCATCACTGGAGGGGAGCATCTCATAGTTGATTGCAAGCGGGGTCTTGAATCGGAGTTTGAGATGAAGGACATTGGACTGATGCACTATTTCTTGGGCATGGAGGTTTGGGAGGAGGATGGGCACATCTTTCTAGGACAGGGGAATTATGCAGCGGATATTCTGAGCAGATTTTAGATGGAGGATTGCAGACCCATGTCGACACCTATGGTCACCAATTGGAAGAAGCTTAGTGCTTTTGATTTCGAGTTGGTGGATGCCACAAGATACCGTTAGTTGATTGGTTCTTTGATGTATTTGGTCAACATTAGACCAGATATTTGTTTTGTTGTGAACACTCTCAACTAGTACATGGTGGAGCCTAGGAGTGTTCATTGGATAGGATCAAAACATGTTTTGAGGTACATTGCAGGATCAATGGATTGGACTACGTCAGAGGTGATGGGGTCAGGTTGATTGGTTACATAGACTCAGACTGGGCAGGATGTGCAGTTGACAAGAAGAGCACTTCAAGGTGTTGTTTCGGGCTGGGATCAACAATTGTTTCCTGGTTCAACTGGAAATAGAGGTCAGTGGCACTGAGTTTTGCTGAGGCAGAGTACATGGCAACTAGTCAGGCCAGTTGTGAGGCCATTTGGCTTCGCAAGTTGTTGTTTGGCCTATTTGTTCATGAGTTGAGGTCTACAATTATTCACTGCGATAATCAGAGTTGTATTAAACTCTCTGAGAATCCAGTGTTTCATGACAGGTTGAAACACAAAGATTAGATACCACTTCATTCGAGATTGGGTTCAAAGAGGGGCAGTTCAACTTATACCGATGAGCAGATTGTAGACATTCTTACCAAGCCCTTGCCAAGGGGCAAGCATGTCTACTTCAGGGACAAGATGGGAGTGGTGAAGAACACTTTCCTTGGTAAGAGGAAGTGTTGAGTTTTGGGTACATTGGAAAGTGGTCCCCTTATGTTATTGAGTGTCTAACTCAAAGGGGGAAAAAGTGACCCTCAACCCACTTGACTTTAACAAAGTGACTTTATTAACATAAAGTGACTTAGAAAACTTAAGTAAAAGGGGAGATTTAATCTCAACCCTTGATCTTGGTTGGCCTAGATCTAATCTTGGGCATTGGTTCCTAGGTTAGCCTAAGGATGAGGCTAAAGCTAAGGGTGAGGAGGAAAAGCACATTCATTGTTCACTTGAGAGATTTGAGTGAAGAGAAGAGAGGAGAGGAAGAGAAGCTTGGAGAAGGAGGGCAAGAGGGCGCACCATAGCTTGAGGGCGCACAAGCTTGTGAGGGGCGCACCGTTGGAGTGGAGTACCTAAGGTTGTAGAGGGGTGCATCTAGGAGCAGGGCGCACCAAGTTGAGGGAAAGGGTGCACCAAGCAAAGGGGGCGCATTCTTCAAGGCAATAGGCAATCAAGGAAAGGGGGCATATTATCCAAGAGGGGCAGAAGTCCCAAGGAGGGCGCAAATCCAAAGGAGAACTCCAAAGCCAAGCTCAAGTGGAGTTGGCTATTGTATTGGGTTCTTCTTGTGTATTTCCTTATTGCTATTTTGCTTGAGATCTCCATAATAAAATTCCTCTTCTACTGGTTTTCCCCATGGGGGTTTTTCAAGGGTCATGTTGACCAAAAATACATGTGTATAAATTTGTGGTTTGCATATTTCCTTTTCAGCATTAAAGTGTAAAATATCTAGAGGTTATTTTCTATTTTGAAGTAGTTTGAATGTGCTAATCTTGGACAGCAAAAACTCCTAATTAAACCCTTCAAACAACAGCTTCAAAAGAGCATTAAATCACATCCTAAAAGGCAGATTCAGTGGGCAGATATTTCAGATCTGGTGGCTGTCCTAAAACAACAAGAAAACAGTCTTGAAGTTACCTTGAAAAATGTGCCCAATAAGGTCAAGGACAAACCGGTTGGGCAGCCGCCTCAAAGGAACCTCAAAATTCTTCACTCAGAACTCTAACCACATATTCTTTATCCACCCCGGAATTTGAGCCACTATACCACTACACATTGGAGCTTTTACATTGCCCACCGTGCTTGCTAAAAATATACCGGCTAAATATTGACATGCTAAAAATGGCAATTCGACTCGAAAAAAAATAGGAAACTTGGAACATGAATAAAATTTCTATATGACACTTGCTAAATATAGCACATCTAAAAATAGACACTGCTAACAATAGCAGTGTCTCGCATGTCTATGAAAACAATCTCATTATACTCGTCTACCTACAAGGAAGCCAAATTTGTGCTTTGAATTGCCATGCAAGCACTAAAACCCTAACTACTTAAAATAACAACTTCATGAAACGACTCACATGTTTCCAGATGAATCTTATTGGAATCGTGAGCTTTAAAGGACCAATAATATGTAGCTCACTTTGACATGCATTCCCCAAAACTTTGGCTCCTAGAAAATAGTAAAATTGCTAAAAATAGCAAGTTCTCAAAATCTAATGAAATTGATTGTGTATCAAGCTTTGATCACTGTGAAATCCTGAATGCCCCTGTAATCGAACCGACATGATGAAATCACAATAGATCTTAACCCTCTAGTTGTAGAGGCAATTTGATTGTTAGCAATGGTGACTGAAGGGGACAACACCCGCCTTTAGGATATCCAGAACCATGGAATCTTTGTACTTTGCAACTTTGAAAACTTGCTCTTCGTAACCATGAATATCTAATCTGCAAATTTGGTCTTTAGGTCAATAGTGCCCGACCACTGGGCAATGGAGTCTAATTTGTTGTACCTCTGCTGAGCAACTAGAACAAAGAACAAGGTCACATACGTTCATATGCAACTCCAACCCGCAACCTAGCTGAATTGTACGATTCTCCCATTGGAAAATGTGCTAAAGTCAACGTGTGGGGTTCAATGACCTGGTCAGATACCAATGTTAAAAACCCCTGCCAAGTGCGACAAAACTCACTAGTGAGCCAAAACGAGCACAACCTATTAGTGTGAAAGATGTGTTAGAGTTGAACACTAATGAAGTTCATCCAATTGGATCCTAATAATGATGAGCCCTGTTGGATATGAGATGGCTGCCAATGAGACTAACAGCCCTCAGGGCGCTCTGCTTCTAGACTAATCCTCAGATAAGGTGTCGAAGAAGATGAGGAAGGGTCTGAAGGGCAATGATGCAATACCTTCAACTAGCACTGGTTTTTTCTCCGGGGTTTTTCCAGGGACGATTGTCCAAAAATACTTGTGTACATGTGATGTGATTGCTGTTATCTTTTACTGTTAAGTTCCTGGTTATTATTTTCTGTTGTGCATTATTTGTTTGTGAAGAAAACTTGGTATAATCAGTTAAAAGATAAATTAATTGGTTTAGTGAACTAGGTTTAGAGAAATTTCACATGGTATTAGAGAAGAATGTTAAAGAAGCAGTATCACAGGTGGATCTATTGAAGCCCGAGGATCTAAGGCATAGATCAAGGCAACCCCATACATAATTTTGCAGCGCCGGGGTTTTTGCGCTAGGGTAAGGCAGCGTAAAGGTTTAAGCCGTGAGGGTTTGAACAACAACATCTTTTCAGAAATGGCCATGAGTATGAGGGTTGAGGATAGACTTCAGGGGGCTCAGAATTACCCTACCTGGAAAGAGAGGATGACTATGGTGTTGGAGGTCAATGTGGTCCTTGAACATACACCAGAGGCTGCAACTGCTTTTACAAATGCAACTTAACTAACCATCTGGAAGAAGGGTGAGGCCAAAGCAAAGAGCTTGATTCTTGATGGGATAAAGGATCATGTGGTCCCACATCTTTTAGGAAAGACTACCACAAAAGACATGTGGAAGGCCCTTAGTGACCTATACCAAAACAAAAATGAAAATAGGGTGATGGCTTTGCGCAAGCAATATGGGACCTGTTATCCCCATTTTGTGGATAACTAAGCAGTACCCTTTTGCACAAATGGAAAACCCACTCACCACCATAGATGGTCACAGACTTCCAAATGGCATCCACCACATCAGCTGGCTTCCGGAAGGCAGTGGGCCTTGCTCCATGAGGACAAGTCAGTATTATGGTGAGCATCATTTCAATATTTAAGCCAGTTGAGTATGTTGTATCTTAGATTGCTCTAGATTTCATTAAATATGCTTGGACATTATGCCTTTTGCCTTGCTTCACCTTGGTGGTTGACATTCTGCCCTAGTAAGCAGTCTTCCTTGGGGATGGGTTTTCTACTAGGAACACCCTTAAAGAGCCATCGTACCGTTCCCGATCATACTTACCACTTTCAATCATTATTCCCCTCCATTTCCTTATCTCTTGGGATTTTAGGGTGTCTTGACCCAAGAAGGGGTTGTCCCTCATTCTATGGGAAGAAGGGGCTGAACTTTGAAGGCCCAAAGGGATTGATGTCGGGTAAAAGATAAAAGCCTTGTATAAACCTTCTAGATGCTTCGCCCAGGGATCACCCAAGAAAGCAATAAAATGCTTATCTTTGAGTAAAGGGGACCCACAATATAATAAATAATGCTTAAGAGGTTAGTTGAAGTGTGGGAGGTCTCATCACGAGCCGACCTATCACGTCCATGAATATCTAGTGGTATGACATTGCCATCATCTGGTCACCAAACCAGAGTAATGGTTCTCTGTTGCATGGCTGAGAGAAAGGGGGTCTCATCACGAGCCAACCTTTTCATTTCCACTAGGTGTTTGTGGGTGACATTGCCATTATCTGGTCACCACGCTAGGGCAGTGACCTTCAACCTCTCCTTAAAATTATGAAAGAATAAAAGAATGGCAATTATTGGGCTTGGAAAAAGTGCATTGCAGACGAAGGTACCACACACCCTCTACAAAGGCACCCATGAATGAGACACTACGACCCCTTGTATGTCATAAGCCCTATGCCCATTGAGTCTTGACCCCAACCACTTCATCCACTTTACATGGCTTAGAGAGGGATATCTTGGAAACTCTCCTTGACCTAGGGCAAGATCTACCCAATAGGACACCTTGTCAACCCTCCCATATTCAAGCTTAACAAGTCACATAATGTCTTTGAGCATTTAATTGTTTGATATAGTGATCTTTGATGCACATGCTTAGGTGGCTCATTTATTGATTGGATTCACTTATCATGATGTTATGACTTGAGATCTAAGTTGCACGAAACGGGGAAACGATACGAAGTTTCCGAAACAGGTACGATACGAAACAGACCCTCAAAATATGGAAACGTCGGGGGAAACGCCGGGGGAAACGCCGTATATAAAAAAATAAAAAAAATAAAAAAATAATAATGATTATATTGAAACTTTGAAAGAAAGCATTACACTTCATCCAATTTACATGGCTTAGAGAGGATATCTTGGAACTCTCCTTGACCTAGGGCAAGATTCACCAACAGACACCTTGTCAACCTCCCATATTCAAGCTTAACAAGTCACATAATGTCTTGAGCATTTAATTGTTTGATATAGTGATCTTTGATGCACATGCTTTAGGTGGCTTCCATTTATTGATTGGATTCACTCATCATGATGTTATGACTGAGATCTAAGTTGTAACGTAAACGGAACGACATACTAAAGCCCAAACAAAATGACACGTAAACAAGACTTCAAAAATAAGGAAACGCCGGGAACGGGAAACCGTGATATAAAAAAAAATAAAAAATAAAAATAATAATGATTATATTGAAAACTTTGAAAGAAAGCATTACAAATAAACAAACAAGAACATTTAAATGACATAAATGGAATGACAAGCAATGTTCCACCATCGCCTATATTGGGATACACATCATTAGTATCATCCTTTTCATCTTTTGCCTCTTGTCTTGACTTTGCTTATACCCTCGATCCTCTAGGACATCACTGCATTTCACTCACCTAATTTTTGATGAAACTACCTAATCCTAGCCTTAAATATGGTAGAAAAGTTTAACATGCCTAATCAATGATTTCGGCTTGAGTGAAGGGTACATTTTGCTGCCAAGGACAGTTGAGTCCAACAATCAACACCACCAACATTGGGGTATCGAGGGCTTGGTGGTCTTGATTAAATGCCGCTTCATACCCTCATACTTGATAGAATCCAAAGTTGGAAACGCTGTAATCTTGCCAATCTTGAAATCTTGAAAAATGTTAAATGTTTAGTTGAACTTTTAGTGGGATATGAAATTCTACTTCTCCATATAAAGTCTAATGAGGTTGGAACCACTCTCAAACATCTCCAAACAATTAATGGTAATGTTAAAAATTTAGCAAAGGATAAAATGAAAATAGTTGAAATGTCACTTTTTACTTTTAAGAATTTAACATTACCATTAGGGGAGCCTAGGGAGCGCTCAGGAGCTTTGGGAGCCAGGGGACGCCCCTAACCATGCTCCCTAGATGATGAATATCCTTCGTTACATGATGCAAGTAACACTAATTGGAAGTTTTGGGGCCCCACGGCCCCCTTAATTTCCCTGATTTTCCTTTAAAAGCAGCAGAAACCCGACCGTACGAGCACAGTACAGCCCCGAAACGTCGTCGACCGTACCGTAACGTCGTTCGAGAAACGTCGTACGGTACAGCCAACGACGTTTCCTGGTCGTACCATACCAGTTTCCGAGTTTCATATTGTTTCAGGGAAGGAAACCAGGGGGGGGGGTTTCCTGCAACTTAGAGTGATCTTTGATGCACATGCTTAGGTGGCTCATTTATTGATTGGATTCACTTATCATGATGTTATGACTTGAGATCCTTGGAGAGCGTGCTCATTTGTCTTTGCAGGACCTAGTTGGTGGACAGTTTTGGGAGAACAAGCCTAGCTTGGGCTTCCATGGGGCTACAAGCCCATAGGTTGGATGCCAAGGGCCCGCATGTCGGATGAGAAAGATCAAACTTGGAAGGCCTTGAGGATGACTTGGATGACATAGCCTAGCCCCCACATGCCAAACGTTTTGCCTAGGAGAGGCAAAACGTCACTCCTAAAGGCATGACATCACCTAGGGGGGTTAGGGCTTGGTGGTGAGGTGCCACTCATTGACACATGGACGTTTTGAGGAGAAGAAGGTGTTCACCATGAAGAGATTGTCTAGACTCTAGATGCTTGATATGTGGCCTTTGGAGGCCTACCCATCCTTCTCCAACACCACCGACTTCTTCCAAGTGGCAAAATGTCCCCTAAAGGGGAGGCGCCCATGTAAAATTAGGGTTTATTTGTGCAAATGTGAAACTTTAAATGACTTGTTTAATATTACTTTGTTAAAGGGGGCAAGATTAGGGTTGTTGACCCCTAGTCTTGTGGTTTACCCCTTAATTTATGGACAAGTCACCTGGGTGACATTTTGTATAAATAAGAGACCATAAGATCTCATTTTATCATAACTCTCCCTCATTGTGAGAAGTATTGGTCTGAAATTTTCGCTACCTTTGGCAAACTTGTCTCTCTTGACTCTTGTTTATGGTTATTTCTTGATGTTATGGTTGATGGAAGTGATGCGCTAGCCTTGGAAGGCTTATCTCTTGCTATTGTGGTGGATTATCTTGGCATTTTTCCTTGAATTGGTATGGGCTTTACTTTCATGCTATCATTTGTTTCAAGTCAAGGTTATTGTGCTAGGAGCTAGGTGGGAAGTATAAGGGCATACACCCCCACCGCAACCTTCATCATTTTATGCTTCATGTTATTGGTTAAACAAGGGTTTGCTTAGAGAAGTATAAGGGCATACACCCTCTTAGCTTACCCTAGCTAGAGAAACTTGCCTTGGGGAGTAAGAGGGTTTACACCCCCAAGGAGGTAGCTTCTCTAGCTCTTTCTTTGCATGACCCCATTAACCCAATAATTAAGAGCACTAGTCATTTTTTATTGCATTGGAGAAATAAAATATTGCATTGGGAAACGTGATTTTTGGTCATTTTTACTTCTTGCAAAGTGGATTGTATTCCTTGTGCCATGGGCACCTCACAGCCACTAGGGCGTCCCCATCAAGGGGCTACTTCTTGCTGCTGTTATAAAATTACATCTTCAGCCATTAGGGCTGCAGAAACCCTAACTCATTTGCTCGAATAACTCTCTTATCAACCATTGGATTTTGCTCAAAGTTTGCACACTTGTTCTTCTTGGTCTAGCGCACTTTATGGCAAAGTTTGAGGGATTTTCAGTGGCTGATTTTCTTGCTGTAATACATCGAATGTTACAGCCATAAGGATGATATAATTTGCTGCAGACAAGTGTTTACAACAACCTTATCTTTTAATACTAGAATATTGGTTTTTTGTCTTGAGTTTAGCTAGTCATTTACTAGTCTTTCTCTTGCATTTTCTACTTGATCTCTAGTATTTATTGAGCAACTTATAGTACCATATTATTGCCGATATATACTATTATCTATCGCTGCAAATTAGGGACAGCAAGCTTAACTTGCTGATCCAACTAACATACATCATTGCAAAGTGTTTTTTCTTGTGTCTCGGGCAGGTATTTCACCATTTGCAGGTCACTCAACATACTTGGCAACCCTTGGACCTTCCCAAGACTTCATTCCACACGTTTCACTCCACTTAGAATTGAACTCTAGGGGCTCCACTTCCATCTCTATCCATTTCCATCTCATTCCTCCTAGGGTCACCAAGATCGCCTTCCTAGAGTGACCTAGTCACCCTTGAAGTGCGGGACCTACATCGAGGTGACATTGGGTGTAGGATTCCCAAGTTGTAGCACTTGCTTTGTGGTTGTGTCGGGCTTTTCCCAACCTACAACTTGCATTATAACAGGACCAAGATGGCCAAAGGTGAGGGTGTGATTCCTTATCTTACCAGAATAACTCAGATTAGAGATGAACTTGCAGTAGTTGGTGAAAAGATCGAGGACTCTGAGTTGGTGCGTATTGAATTGGATAGATTTTCGAAGTCATGGGATGTCTTTGTCCGTGGAGTGGTAGCTCGGGAGAAGTTACCTGAATGGCAACGCTTATGGTATGATTTTGTGCAGGAAGAGATCAGACTTGGCCAGTCATGATCATCATCTTCACTAGAGATAGTGGATGAAGAAGGCTTGGCTC
Organism: Picea sitchensis; assembly: GCA_010110895.2. NCBI lineage: Eukaryota > Viridiplantae > Streptophyta > Pinopsida > Pinales > Pinaceae > Picea > Picea sitchensis. Next base: position 55,705 of record SNQJ01S0057943.1, on the reverse strand, counting down.
TTGCGAGTAAAGGCAAGGGCAAGAAGAAGAAAGGTGGGAAGAAGAAGAACATTGACTTTTCTAAAGTCAAATGTTTCCAGTGTCACAAGATGGGACACTTTGCCTCACAGTGTCCAAAGAAGAAGAAAAGAACCAACTGCAGATGGCAACTTCTGCAGTAGTGGATGAGTTTGCCAAAAGCTTTGAGGAGGATTTTTGCTTCATAGCTTGTATGTCTAGCACAACAGTCTCAGACATGTGGTTTGTGGACAGCGGAGCATCTTGTCATATGACGGGATGCAAGGAGTTTTTCACTAGGGTACAGGAGGGAGATGTGAATTTGGCTATAGAGCTTGGAGATGACAGGTGCTACAAGGTGCAAGGGGTTGGTACGATCTCGTTTTAGAGGGAGTCGGTAAACCACTTTGGTTTGCTGATGTACTATATGTTCCGGGGTTGACTAAGAACCTTATCTCGGTCTTTGCTCTAGAGGATAAAGGGTATGAGGTCAATTTCCGCAAGGGAAGGGTGTTCGTCAGGCCAGTAGGGTCAAGCGAGCAGATGAACATGATGATTGGGGTTCGAGAAGAGAATGTGTACAAATTACAGTTTTAGCCAGGGAGAGCGTTCGCTAGTACAACCACAGATATGGGTGAGTTGTGGCACACTTACACTTTGGTGCGTCGGGGCACTTGAGACAGGCAGTCACTGGATTGCCTAAGTTTGTAGCAGAGAAAAATGACCCTTGCAAGGGTTGTGCAATTGGCAAGTATGCCCGGAGACCATTTCCACCAAGCGAGCACAGGTCCGAGGGAGTATTGGACTTGATACAATCTGACGTATGTGGTTTGATGAGTGTGGAGTCAGTGAGGGGTTTCAAATACTTTGTTCTATTCATTGATGACTACTCCAGAAAGACCTGGATATACTTCCTGAAGACTAAGGATGAAGTCTTCGACAAATTTCAGGAGTTCAGAGATTTGGTCGAGAACCAGACTGGCAGGAAGATTCGGGTCTTGAGATCCGACAATGGGAGTGGGTACACCTCCAAGGAGTTTGTGGATTATTGCGCATTAGCGGGGATCAAGAAGGAACTCACTGTTCCTTACAATCCACAATAGAATAGAGTGACTTAGAGAAAGAACACGACCATAGTCGGAGTAACACGGGCGATGATACATGATCAAGGTTTGCCACTATTTTTGAGGGCATAGGCTAGTCACACTGCTGTTTATATTCAGAATAGGAGTCCCCACACAACTTTGGGGAAGTTGACATCTGATGCGATATTTACAGGTACCAGGACGGATGTGAGTCATTTTCGCATCTAGGGCAGCGTATGTTACTGTCACATCCCTTCGGAGATGAGGACGAAGCTAGACCCCACAACAGACAAGGGGATTTTGGTTGGTTATAGTGAGGCTTCCAAGGCCTATAGGATTTTTGTGCCAGCACGCAGGAAGATCATTGTGTGTAGGGATATAGAGTTTGAGGAGGAGCTTGCATTGAGGAGGTCGAGAGATTTTCCAACACATTTAGAGGATCAACAGGGACATGATTCAGGGGTCAAGACAAAGGAGGCACAAGATCAGAGTACAGGATCACAACAACAGACACTGGGTACAGGATCAGGTACAAGTGTTCAGAGAGTGACTGTTGGACAGGATCATCAGGAGTTAGATGATGAGGAGGAACAACGTGATGCAATTCCACAGGAATAGGGTACTAGGCCACGACCTAAGTGGTATAAGTCCACAGTTAGTGATTCTAGGTTGGCAGGGCTTCCAGAGAGAGACTTTAGACGAAGTAAACCATTAGAGAGACTTGGGTACATGGCATTGATGACACAGCTTATTGATGCAGAGCCTTCCACTTATGAGTAGGCTGTACAACATGGGGTGTGGCAGGAGGCCATGATGGAGGAATATGCCTCTATTATGAAAAATGATGTATGGGAGGTGATGCCCAAGATAAAAGGCAAAAAAGTGGTTGGATCCAAGTGGATCTACAAGGTCAAGCATGCAGTGGATGGAAGCATGGACAAGTACAAATCTCGCTTCGTGGCCAAGGGGTTTTGACAGCGAGAGGAAGTTGACTATGAGGAGACTTTCGCCCCGGTGGCCAGGTATTCCTCGATCTGAGCAGTCATATTGTTGGCAGAGAAGGGCTGGCACGTTCACCAAATGAACGTGAAGACTGCTTTCCTTAATGAAGTTGTTGAGGAAGAGGTCTATGTTGAGCAACTAGAAGGATTTGACGTAGGCAATAGAGAGACGCATGTGTGTAGACTAAGGAGAGCCTTATATGGGCTCAAGTAGGCACCTCGGGCATGGTACTTGAGGATAGACAACTACTTGAGGGACATGGGTTTCCAGCGGAGGGAGGCTGATCCGAACTTGTATTTTCTTGCAGGGGAGGTGCCTCTCATACTGGTGTTATATGTAGATGGCCTATTTCTGACAGGGGATGAGCAGCTGATAGCAGACTGCAAGGCCAACCTTGCAGCTGAGTTTGAGATGAAAGACCTTGGGTTGATGCATTATTTCCTTGGTCTGGAGGTTTGGCAACAGGATGGATGCTTCTTCTTGGGACAGGGGAAGTATACAGTGGAGATCTTGTGTAGGTTCAGGATGACAGATTGTAGGCCCATGTTCACGCCTCTAGTCACGAATTGGAGGAAGATTGATGCATCAGATTCAAAGACAGTAGACCCCACTGTCTATTGTTAGTTGATTGAATTGCTCATGTATCTGGTCAACACTCAGCCAGATATCAACTTTGCAGTAAACTCTTTGAGTCAGTTCATGGTGACCCCTCAGAGAGTACATTGGATAGCTGCGAAGCATGTGCTTCGCTATCTCAGAGGTACAGTGGAGTACGTGTTGTTATATGAGCGTAGTGGTGGAGTGAGATTGGCAGGCTTTACGGATGCTGATTGGACAGGATGTGCAGAGGACAGAAAGAGTACTTCGGGTTGTTGTTTCAGCATTGGATCGGGCATCATTTCCTGGTTCAGCAGGAAGCATAAATCAATGGCATTAAGCTTGTTGAGGCAGAGTAGATGGCTACTAGCTTGGCAACATGTGAGGCATTGTGAATTAGGAAGCTACTCTTGGGATTGTTCAGGCAGGAGCTAGAAGCTACTGTGATTCACTGTGACAATTAGAGTTGCATCAAGCTCTCTGAGAATTCGGTGTTTCATGATCGTAGCAAGCACATTGATATCATGTATCACTTCATCCGGGATTGTGTACAGAGAGGAGTCGTGAGGCTTGACTACATATAAAATGATGAGCAAATAGCAGATATTTTTACCAAGGCACTGAGCAGACAAAAGTTTATGAAGTTCAGAGATCAGCTGGGGTTGAGGCAGAATCCCTTCCTCGCTAAGAGGGAATGTTGAGATTGGATAGCAAGGAAGGTCTTCACCATGCGTGGCATCCTAGCATGGAGGAGGACAATGAAACTTAGCCAAGTTGATGGGTTAATCTTTTTCCTAAAGTTGTACTTAGGAAAACGTACATTGAATTGGTTATATTTTAATGTTGACTTAATGAGCACTTTTTATAAAGTTAAAGTGAGAAATAATTTAAGTTGTGGTCTTTTAATCTTGACCATTGATCTCATAAGATGTGTGAGGATCAATCTTGACCCTCCATCCTTTTGAGATAGGGTTTCTCACTTGCTCATTGAGTAAAAGAGAAATCAACTTGGTGAGGGGTGCAGTATGCACCAGACGGGCGATTTTCTGAAGAGAGAAAGAGGAGAATTGCTTGAGGGTTTGCAGGGAGACAGAGGAGGACTCTTCATTGAGATTGGCACACATCTTCAACATTGCAGAGGTGATATACTACAGATCTAAGAGCTGCCGTACTATGTGACGTAGTACCCATGCAGGCAGCCGTACGATTACACAGAGGCTCACTCAGGGGAGTCTTTTGGCACGATTTGGTTCAAGGGTATTTGCAAAAGGGCCGTACAACTGTTGAGGAGGTGATTCACTGAGGTTTTTCTTGGCATTTTGGCTGGGCCAATTTTATTGTAAGAGATCTCTATATTTTCCTGCTGAATAATAAAATCTCCAAATCTGCTGCACTGGTTTTCCCTCCGGGGTTTTTCCAGGGACGTGTCCAAAAATACTTGTGTACATGTGATGTGATTGCTGTTATGTTTTACTATTAAGTTCCTGGTTATTATTTTCTGCTGTGCATTATTTATTTGTGAAGAAAACCTGGTATAATCAGTTAAAAGATAAATTAATTGGTTTAGTTAACTGGGTTTAGAGAAATTTCACACTTTTCAGCTTCATTTTTATGGAAATCTGTACATGGCTCAAGTTTTGCAATTACCAGTTCATGATCAACTAGGCATGAGTTGTTTTCATCATTTTTGTCTCTGAAAACTTGATAAGATGCAAGGTTTCCATCATCATGTTCATGATCACCTAGGCATGAGTCATTTTCATCTTTTTTGTCTCTGAAAACTTGATAAGATGCAAGGTTTCCATCATCATGTTCTTTTACAGCAGCAAGAAGTTCCTACACTCTTTGGGTAGTCACAAGGAATTCCTGTACTCTTTGGGCAGCCAAGAAAGCTTGCCCTAAATTTCTCGGGTTTTGACTCCAAAAAAGGGTACAAAATTCTGACTAAAAAACAAAGGCATAATGCACCATGAATTTTCTTGGTTGGAGTAAGGGGTGGATCTTATCACATGTATTGATAAATTTAAGATGAAACTCGGGAAGAGTTTCATCTTCTCTCTTCTTAATGCGACAAAACTCCAAAAAATCATCCTGCACCAACTGTAAATATTCAACATCCATGATTAATCATGATCTTTCTTCAATGCAGTTGCCAATGGACGTTGTTAGGTGGTGATCCACCCTCATGTTTCGGAATAGATGTTTAGATTCGCTAAGGCTAGGAACAATGCCTTGTGTATGATTGAATCTTGCAGATTTCTACTTGTTAGTATGATCCAATCCTACACCAATGAAGTTGCCAAATGAGTAAAAATAAAATAAATAAAAGTTTACCAATGTCATTGTAATGTCCGAGGATTGACGTAGTCCCCAACAACGGTGCTAATTTGTTTTCACTCAGAAATGCACCAATGGACAGATGACTCCAGGATCTGTAGCAAATAAAACTGAGTAGTAGCTAATAAGCAATCATCCCTAGGTCACTAGCTGAGTGCTTCTCCGTTCGGACTGGTGCTTTTCCAGTCATAGGGGACATCCCTAGTGTTTATGTGCTGATAGTTACTTCGAAAATCTGCATGTTAGTATGACAAATCAGCACATAAATAATGGCCCTTGGTATACGTGCAAGCAACCAAAGTCAAGAGAACATTGATAATTAAAGAAGGCAAGAGAATTTCAACTTGCAACAGCTAAATATGAAAGGAAAACAGAAAGAATATGCGCTCTAGGTGACTGATACAATCAAAATAGAGGCATGAGAACTACCCACCACTGCACAAGACATAAAATATTGCATCAACAAGTTAAAGAGCTACGGGAAAAAGCATAGTCACTGTCAAACTTAATCTTTGTATTGGTCTAGAGATTGGCCGCATCATGAAGACGAAATACAAGATTGATCACAAGATTTCTGCTCAACAGAAATTATAGGCAGCAAAAACCTCTCTGCTGTAAAGTGGGTGTTTCAAATTAGGAAATCTGCTTGTAATAACCACCTAACAGCCATAAATATCTCTTTAACTCTTACTAAGACAAAGCTGCCCTGTTCCAAATTTAGCCAAACTCATGTGCCCTTTTACACTCTCCATGCGGTGTTGACTTAACTGGAAATAAATTGAAGATAAACTGTTCCAAAATTATCCTAGCTCATGTGCCCTCCATGCATTGTTGACTCAACTCAAGATAAGTGAAGCAATTCCCAAAATAAATTGGTTGTCTAATAATATCATCCTTCTCATGCAAGAAAGTCACCCTCTCTTGCCAATAATAACCGATGAGTCATCCACTGAAAATAGAACTGATGCATGCAACTCAACCTTATCTCACTACCAAATTTATCCAATAAGGCACCTAGGGTTTCCTCAAGATTAGGGTGCCTAGGGTTTGCTCAAAAAATACTGCCACGCGTCATCCAACATGGCACCCTTACCTGCTGCCACATGTCACACTGCATGGGGATCAGACCTGCTAATAATAGCAATGCTAAAAATAGACATGCTAAAAATAGTAGTCCTCCTAAAAATAGGAAAAGATGAAAAATGTTAGGAATTTCTAGGAGAACACTACCAAATACAGTATGCCTAAAAATAGGCACTGCTAAAAATAGCAACTTCTCTCATGTCAATGAAATCAGGCTCATCGGATTTGATTTTTTGCAAGGAATCCATATATATGCTTAGAATTGTCATATGACTCCCTGAAACCCTAACTGTTAAAAATAGCAGTGTCTTGCATGTTGCTCAGAAAAGGCTCATTGACATTGTGAGCTCGCAAGGATGCCAAATATGTGATCAACTCTGACATGTGGGCCTCCGTACTCTGGCTCCTAAAAAATAGGAAGACTACTAAAAATAACAATTTTCCCCAAAACTAATGACTCCTTTGCAATGAACTCTAATCCCTGAAAAACTCGTCTCTGATCTCTATGAAAACTTGTCTTCAATCTTGGTGAAAGCTGTCTCTGACTACCAGCTCGATGAAAGCTAGCTGGATATTAACCCTCTATTTGCATAGGCAAATCTGGGGGTTAACACTACACAATTGAAAGGATTTCTTTTTATGAGCCCAATGCCCCTTATTCATTCTGGAAAGAGATCACATCTGTGATGACTGATCATGATCATCAGCCCTCCAATGAAGCCAAAATCTTGCAGTCTGTTGAGATGGCAAGATGTATTCATAGGCTCAATTGTCAAACAATGAAGCAAGTTTGCAGGTGATATACCAAAACATGGATTTTGAGGAGTGAATGAGAAAAATTGGGAAAAACCCAAACTTCTTTAAACTACTTCTTGAGACAGCTCCATCATCTTCAATTTTGCTAGATCATGACTGAAGGGAAAAGCAAATTGAGGATGATAATCAAATTGAATAACCAAATCAGAATGTTGGGTCAATATCAAATCACGAGGAAGATCATCTTCTTGATGAATCAAAAGACGTACGTACCCGCTACTGCATTAATACCTCACCCAACTGTAAATCTCCTCGAATCAAAGGTGAGATAATTAAACTCAAACTCTGTTTTTGTTCAAGTATGCATGGTGTTGCTCTTCTTCTTCAAATTTGCAATCTGAGCTAGGAAGAAACATCGAAACAAACTGGCAAGTTGGTTCCTCTTCATCATGATCAGTGCAATCAAAGGAAATGACCAACTCACCAATATGTGGATCTTTTATAGGACTCTGTATGTGGTTCAAGTGATTTATCTAGTGATTGAGGCCCATCCATTACAAGACATACATCCAAATCCGACAACCAAGGCTGATTGTATAAAGGTTCATTGTTCATCTTCCTCGGATCCTCAACATTATTTAGCATCTTCTTCTCTCTGTGCAACCTTACCTTATAGCCTTTCACTACTGGATGTCTGCATAGGACCAATTCATATGTATGGTTCCAATTGTATCTGCTGCCAACTTCTTGGACAAAAGCTTTCCCACTTGGATGGGCAATCAACCATGATGACATCCATGGTCAATACCCTCTTTGGATACTCTTGCAAATGGACCACAAGGTCTTTGATGACCCCAGATACCTGCACTTTTTGAGAATCTGTTGCTTGTACATTTCTGTAAGATTTAGTGATATGTAACCCTAACGTGTTCATCACTTCCAAAGTCATAACATTAGTACCAGTCAAGCATACAATTTAGAAGCAATAAACCATTAATCAATAATGAAATGTAAAAATGATGACGTTCGCTGGATATGTTCATACCTAGATATACTTGAAGATGAGCATGCAATGGATTGGTTGAGCCTTCTAAGCCAAAGAGTTTGTTGATGCCACTTCTTTGTCTCTGCATACGAATAAGGTCTTGAAGTGGTACTGCAATTTTAATCTTTGGCAACTCATGTGCCAAGTCGAAGGTTGAAATATGCATGGGCAGGGAATCGGGCTGATTCAGGTAGCGACCTGTCGAGGGATCTTCTGAGGCACAGGTTGCTGTTCTTGGGGGTTTTAGTATGTTATTCCTTCAAGCATAAGTCCTTGTAATTTCAGTGACCAAAACATCCCCTTTTATTTGTGGTTTATCAAGAATGGGACCTATGGGGGTTGCCATTTGAGTTCCCAGGACAGCCATACTAGTAGCAATCATATTACATTGACATGCATTAAATTCACAGGAATTCAAATGAAAAACCCCTGGCTGATTGCTCATGTTCTGGTTAGAGACTTGATATACCTGTGGAAAGTAGTCTTCTTCAAACATGGACAGCATATTCAATGAATCTCCTGGGTGCTCAAATGGTTCTTCCCCACTGCTCTAAACAAACAAGTGGCCTGTTCGAATAAATACCCTGCATCTCTCATCAAGATGAGGCAATTTGCATTCCCTGCAATAGAAATCAGAAGAGGATATCCCACGAGATTATTGTTGGAAGTTGGTATAGGAAGTCTCAGCGTTTCCACTTGCCTTTCTTGCTGAAAAGGCCTTTTGGGAGGGGGCTGTCTTGACAGGAAAATGTGCTTATTTTCATAGGGGCATCCTGATGATTTGGAGATGATTCTCGATCTGGATAATTTTGTTACTTAAATTCTGCAATAAAACCACAAAGCAGGAGCTTCACCTGTCTCATTGCCCTCTTTAGTGTCAAATATTGACTTTCCATACAGATCAAAGAGGTGGGAGTAGGTTGAATGGAGCTTCTTCACTGCATTTATATTCTTCTCAATTTTTAAGGCAATAACATAAACGGCCTCCAGGTTATGCGGGTCCTTCTCCCTAGCAAGAAACGAAATGATTCATGAAACACATTAATATAAAATACAAGGCCAGTACCATCACCTGGGCGAACAACTTGTGGAATCCTTGCATACGTGGCAAAGCGGCTATTAACTTGGCAATTGTCTCATTCTCTTTCTTCTCAATAGTAGTAAGCTCTGCCCATAGAAAGTTGCTATTTTGTTTGTCTCCCCACTTGACTGTAAATTGTCTTTCAAATGAGTCCCATCCATCAATGGAGTTAGCTGCGAGGTATTTTTACCATGCCCATGAATCCCCCTCAAGGGGTTGCACAAACATTTTCTGAATCACGTCCTTGAACTTGATCTCCATGTTCTCTACAACATTCAAAAAGTAAGTCTGATGATCATCAATCGATATGGCATTATTGCTTGCAAACTTAAGGAGGTCTTTCTTGTATTCTTCTGCAGGCATGTCATGAGGTTGACTAGGAATTGCAGCAAAGGTCAATGGAGCATAAACATGTGAATCCACTAAAACGCAGCAAGATGAACCAAAAATCTTCAACAATTTATCACCCAGAAATTTACTTGGCACATTTATTTATCAGTTAGAGCTAGATTTCTTCACAAAACTAAAAACGCACAGCAGAAATAAACTGAGGAACAATGAAGAAGATAACAGCAATCAGATCACATGAGAACACCAATATTTTTGGGCAAATAGCCCTTGGAAAAACCCCGGAGGGAAAACCAGTTCTCTTCTTGTTTGTGGATTTTATTAATGCAGCAGAAAGAATATAGAGATATCTTACAAATGGATTGATCCAATCGATTGGCTGAGTGAAACCCCAGCATTTCACTTCCAAAACAATTGTATGGCCCTTCCTCAATCCCTTGAACCAAAACGACTCAGAAATACCCCTGCATGAGCCTCTGCACGAATCGTACGGCTACCTGTGTGAGCCTCTGTGTCACCCTGTACGGCAGCTCTCAGATCTGAAGATTATTGCCGCTGCAAAATGCCTTGGAAGCAAGTCGATCCCTTGCCTGGAGTCTCCTTTGTCCTTCCTGCAAGTCTCCTCCAACAAACCCTAGAACAATCTCCTTCTGCTACCTGAAAATCGCTCTCTCTCAAGTGAATAATACGCCCAACCACCAAGTTGACCTCCTTTATCTCAATGAGCAAGTGAAAACCCTATCCCCAAAGAGATCAATGGCTGAGATCAACCCTTACTCTCTTAATGAGATGGATGGCCAAGATTAAAAGACCATCACTTAAATTATTTTCACTTTTAACTTTAGGAAAAAGTGCTCATTAAGTCAATATTAAAATATAACACATTTAATGTACTTATTCTAAGTTAGACTTAGGAAAATATTTAACCCATCAACTTGGCTAGTTTCATTGTCCCCTACCATGCTAGGACACCACACATGGGGAAGACCTTCTGAGTTACATTTCTCAACACTCCCTCTTAACGAGGAAGGGATTCTGAACCAACCCCATCTTGTCTCTAAACTTCGTGAACTTTTGTCTGCAAAGTGCCTTGGTGAATATATCTGCCATCTGATCATTTGTCTGTATGTATTGAAGCCTTACGGCCCCTTTCTGCACATAGTCTCGTATGAAGTGATAGCGGATGTCTATATGCTTGCTACGATCATGAAGCACGGGATTCTCAGAGAGCCTGATGCAACTTTGATTATCGCAATGTATCACAATAGCCTCTAACTCCTCACGGAACAGTCCCAATAGCAACTTCCTCAACCATAGTGCCTCACATGTTGCTAAACTCGCTGCCATGTACTTTGCCTCATCAGAGCTCAATGCCACTGATCTCTACTACTTGTTGAACTAGGATGTAATACCTGATCCTATGTTGAAGCAACACCCTGAAGTGCTCTTTCTGTCCTCTGCACATCCTGCCCAATCAACATTTGTAAAACCTGCCAATTTCACTCCACCAACTGCGCTCATACAATAACCCGTACTCCACTGTACCTCTGAAGTAGCGAAGCACATGCTTGGTAGCTATCCAATGTACTCTCCGAGGGTCCACCATAAACTGACTCAAAGAGTTGACTGCAAAGCTAATATCCGGTCTAGTGTTGATCGGGTACATGAGCGATCCAATAAGTTGACGATAGATGGTGGGGTCTACTTTCTCAGAACTAGATACATCAATATTCCTCCAGTTTGTCACTAGAGGCGTGGACATGGGCCTACAATCTATCATCCTGAACTTGCGCAAGATCTCTATTGTATACTTCCCCTGACCTAAGAAGAAGCGCCCATCTGTCTGCCAAACCTCTAGACCAAGGATGTAATGCATCAAACCAAGGTCTTTCATCTCGAACTTTGCGGCCAGGTTAGCCTTGCAGTCTGCAATCAACTGCTCATCTCCAGTAAGAAATAGATCATCAACATAAAGTATCAATATGAGAGGCACCTTACTTGCTAGAAAATAGAGGTTCGTATTAGCCTCCCTCCATTGGAATCCCATCTGTCTCAAGTAGTTGTCAATTCTCAAGTACCACGTCCGAGGTGCCTGCTTGAGCCCATACTAGGATCGTCTCAACCTGCAAACATGCGTGTCCTTGTCTCCAACCTCAAAACCCTCACTAACTGTAGCCCTGTAACTATGGATCTATACTACTTAGGCCATGGCCTAGGCTCAATCTAACATGGACCTGTACTACTTAGGCCATGGCCTAGGCTCAATCTACTATGGAACAATCTCATGCTGCTCATTCTCCTCATCAGTCTCCCGACTGTCCTGTCCACTAGTCTCCCTCTCAACACTAGTACCTGTACCTTGTGCCTGTGACTCAGTACTTTATACCTCCTCAATCTTGTCTCGAGTCCTGTCCCTGCTGGTCCTCTACCTGCACTGGCATATCTCTAGATCTTCTCAAGGCTCGCTCCTCCTGGAACTACACGCCCCTGCTTACCACAATCCTCTCGTGCGTTGGCACAAAGATGCAGTAGGCCTTGGAGACCTCACCGTAACCAACCAATATCCCCTTCTCTCCTGTGGGGTCCAACTTTGTCCTCTTCTCCGAAGGGACATGACAATAATGGACACTCCCAAAGATGCAAAGATGACTCACATCTAGTCTAGTACCTGTATAAACCTCCTTAGGTGTCAATTTCCCCAGAATGGTATGGGGACTCTTGTTCTGTATGTATACAACTGTGCAACATGCCTCTGCCCATAAAAACATCGTATCCCCTGATCATGTATCATCACATGTGCTGCACCCACTATGGTCCTGTTCTTGCGCTCTGCCACTCCATTCTGCCGTGGGCTATAAGGAACCGTGAGCTCCTTCTTAATACCCTCAGTAGTGTTAGATTTTCCTTATTTACAGAGCATTAGTGTTACTTGTGTTCTTTTACTTCATTATCGTTAACATATATATACTATGTTGGGACGACGGGGACGGGGGGACGAGTTTCCGGTACGACTAGAGCGCACCCCCAAATTTTTCAGGGGACGGCAGGTCGGGGACGGCAATAATATATATTATT
>SNQJ01S0057943.1:21605-43289 GCA_010110895.2 Picea sitchensis | reverse complement strand
CCCCTAGAGGGTTTCCCAGGATAAATGTTGTGTCTATTGTGGATGTATATTTCTCAGTGATCTTGTTCATATTATGCTCTTATCTTATGAAATGCAAAGAACTATAATATCAGCATAAAACATTAACACAAGGCACTAATGTGTAGCATCGTCGATTCTGACTTCCAGTGTTCAAGGCCCAATTGACTAGCAGGGTTGGAGGGATGTCAATGTGCAAGATGATGTGTGTGACATTGTGTCAAGGTCGGAGGGAGAACCAGTTCCAGGTGGTTCTTCTAGTGTTGATGTTTGTAGCATCGAACAGGTACTTCCACATTGGTTTTGTGTCTAACATGTGGAAGTCGTCCTTAATACCTCTCAAGACTTGGGAGATTCACTTTAATAAAGTAATTATTAAAGTGAATGTTTTTTGTTTAGTTTAATTTAATGCCCAAGCATTTGGCATTAATGAATTAAATTAAATTCTAGCCATTGATCTAAAGTGTTGGTGAAATATAATCTCAGTCATTGATCACTTTAGAGATATAGGGTTTTGGATTTAGGGTAAACTCAACATTATAAAAGGAAGCTAAAGTGAGAGGAGGAGATACATAGAGACTGAAATAGGAGATCTCATTGATTGGGTGGAGAAGGACTTGCATCCAAGTGTGCAGGGGTAGGGTTCGAGGAAGGGAGCAAAGGAATAGTTGCCAGCAAGATCAAAATGTAGATCTTGATGTGTGGTAGGCTAGGTTATTTTGTTGTTTTGTATTATTCCTCGGGTGGGCCATTATCCCAAGACGGGAGCCCGAATTGTATATTAATAAAATCAGCATGGTACCAATTATTCCTTAGGGTTTTTTCCAGGGGTATTTACCCAAAAAATGTCATGTGCAAATGTGTTTGGTTTCATGTTGTGCTTTCACTGATTTATTTATTTAGATCGCTAAAACCCAGCTGTGTTTTTTATTCAGTGAATCTGCTTAATAAGTTTATTACAGCAAGGTGTTTACTAGGAAATAAATTGTCGGGTGTTGGGTCTGAAATTTAACAGAAACAGTTGTATAAATAGAGTTGTTGAAGGGAGACTAGCTCCCAATGACTCTACAAGACCCCCCTTGGACTCTTTCCACTTTCTTAGGCCTCACACACTTCCTTTTTGAGCCACAAGATGGTCGTATAAACTCAGCTTCCTATGCGGTCAATTGTTGTTGAAAAGGTTTGCAGTCCATCTTTTTGAACCCTTGTACTTAACAAAGGCTCGAGCCTTTGGACCCACATTGAATACTCGAACGAAGGGACTATTCAACTCTACGTGCAAAGAAACTGTGCCACTAAACTTGATCTATATGACTTCCCAATGATCCAACTTATGGCTTCAATGACAACCCCTTTGTAGTGGGCTCTACTTGGCAAGGTCAAGTATGCTCATTACCTCAACTTCAAAAGTGAGCACATCCATCCACCCAAATGAAATTATAAATAGTTAAAATCTACTCCCAACGTCATACTCCCAAGAAACTACTTCTATTATAATAAAAGTCCAGCATCCATATTGCAATGGAGATATTACACAAAAAGATTGTGACCAAGAGCTTAAATGTGCCTTACAATGTCCTACTCAAATTTGGGTCGACACTTAACGAATTTTTCCTCCCAGTAACCTACTTCCCTGAACTTACAACAAGGATCTCAAAACTCCTAACTTGCGTTTTATTATCACATTTCCTTCCAAATAAAAAATACAATCTCCAAATGAACTCAATAATGTGTTGCCATTTCTTACTTGAACATAAGAATTTGGGAGTAACAAAATCACAAAAGAGAGGATAATAAATATGTACTCTGTTTTGCATATTTACATTAGCATTCCAATTTCCAAATTATATTTTTCAACCAAGAAGTCCAACATTGTCCATAGATCCATTTGAAAAATATTTGTCTAATGCAAGTAGCATGTTGCAAAAAGAGTGTGCATTGCAAAATTATATTATGGTTCCCATAACTTTATTACAGGAATGGATTGCTACTCAATATATGCCAATAAATTTGGCTACAGTGGAGTCTCTTTGAGATTAACAAATTCCAAGGGTAGAGAACAAGAAATCATAGTTCAACACATCTATACACTCAAATCATGTGTATGGAAGACAAACATATTTATAGATGATACCAAGCTTGTGTTATTCAAAACCTCTAATCAATATCACAAACAAAACCAAGAGGATATATGTAACATCATGAATCATAAACCTATGGAAATTGATGACACGTACATCAATGAAAAATCAAAACATGCTGGAAACATTAAAATCAAATCCAAGAATTCCTCGAACTGTTCTCTCCTTGATGCGCGTCCTCCCCCCTGTCTCCTCACGCATGCCCTCCTCTCCGAGAGGGCTCGGGGCCCCCTGACTCCCAGCCTCCTCCCTCTCCCTCCTCCATGGGCGTTGCAGCCTTTGCCTCCCCCATCGCCTCTCTTCCCAAGACGAACAAGCGAGCCCCTCCAAAGTTTGTGAAAAAGCTAGATCAAATCCCCTCGGTCCAGATCCAAGGAAGCTCTAGATCCCTCGCCCTAAAATTTGCAGACCATCACTCATAGGACAGTTTACTGGAATCTGGCCCTCTCCGCGGGCTATGGCGATCTGGATCGACAAGAACTGGAAACCCCATCTGAAAGGTAATCTTTCGCATTTTCTATGTGGAATAGGCTTCTTTGCCTTTCTTTTCGAAGACAAATCAGATCGAGATCTCATCTTCAGAAGCGGACTGTACTTCATGGGCTCCAAAGGTATGTATCTTAATAGCTGGACCCCGGATTTCAGCGTCGAGAACGATATCCCTAATGCAGTTCTCGCCTCCCCTTCCTCCCCCTGCATTGCTCGAATAATGAAACTATTCGTTCTATAGGTAATACCCTTGGGAAATATATAGATCGAGCGGAACCTAAAGATGGTCTTCAAGCATGTGTACAGATATGTGTATAAATTTATCTGGAAAAAGGCCTGCCTGACGCTATTAATCTCACCTTGGATAAATGGACCTATCTGCAACAAGTTGACTATGAACGACTACCTTTCAAATGCAAAATCTATCATGAGTATGGTCATTTTGCAAATCATTGTCCCAAGTCCCCCCCTGAAAACCTGCCTGAAGAATTTGAACATTGGCAGCAGCCTAAAAGGAAAAAAAAACAATGTCACAGTCCAAACCCTAAAGCCACCCCCACGCCACCCCTACCTAATTCATCCCAAGACCCAGAATCTTCCAATCCGAACTCTATTCAAGATCCACCCCGAGTGGAGCCGCCCCCCTTGCAAACTCAGACCACACCTGTGCCTACCTCCCCTCTAACCCATCCCTCTGCGCCTCCTCTCCTTCCCTCAGCACCGCCTTCTCCTCTTCACCCGTCTTCTCCCCTTGAGGACGGAGAACTAGAACAAAGCTCGGAAGAAGGCTCAGACTCAGATACCCATGACTCCCCCATCAGAAAAGTGGGAAGAAAATCAAATCTACACAAGAGGGAAGCTTCAGCCAGGAAGGAAATAGAACCCGGGAAGCAAACAACTTCGGATCAGCATGCTAGGAAAGAAACAAGACAGACCAAGAATCAAAATGGACCCAACCCCCATAAAGGGGGAAACTCCAAGCCTTCTCAATGATAAAAGCAATCTCCTGGAACTGCAGAGGACTAGGGAGCTAACACAAGCTCTCGCCGATACGTGACCTAATTAAAGCAGAAAACCCTCATGTACTTCTGCTCCAGGAGACTAAAAGGAAGGATATTGATATCCTTCAGGAAAGCAACTACATTTGGCGATCATGCAAAGGCGTGGCAGTCAGCGCAAGAGGAGCCTCGGGGGGAATCTGCACCCTGTGGAATCCAAATATCTTCTCTCTTCAAAACTGGCACTCTACAAAGCACTCGATCAGAACTTCCCTTCTTCATATTCCTACAGGTAAGACTCTTAATGTCATTAATGTGTATATGCCTGTTATTTATCAAGAAAAAATTGATTGTTGGTCCTCCCTTCAAAATCTTCATGGGAGTCTAGACTCTAAGGACCTCATAATAGTTGGAGACCTCAACACAACCCTCCATCCTAAAGAAAAAAAAGGTGGCACCAAAGTACGGGACCCCACTCGTGAGCATCTCGAGGATCTCATATCCTCCTTTCATTTAATTGACATAAAGCCTTCTAACGGACGCTTCACTTGGTCAAACAGAAGGTTAGGACCTAAGCACATCAATGCTCGCCTGGATAGTTTTTTCTTAAGCAGCTCCTTCCTTGACGAGTCTTTTTCCCCTTCCTCTCTCATTCTCCCCTGGACTGGCTCTGATCACCGACCTATCACTCTAATTCTTTCCCCTCTAGAAAATTTTGGCCCCATCCCCTTCAGATTCAACCCCATTTGGATCTCGGATCCAAACTTTTTTTATATTGTCACAGATGCCTGGAGTTGTTGGATACAAGGTTCTCCAAACTACATTTGGGAGCAGAAACAAAAAAGAGTCAAATCGGCCCTCAAACACTGGGTGAAAAACACCAAAGGAAAAGATCAGGAAGAAAAAAACAAGAAAATCAAGGAAATGGAAGAAAACAGAGTGGCAATGGAAGAGGGACTTCCCACCCATTCTCTTCTTCTCAAAGAACAACAGGACTTCATAGATTATCAAAAAATTCTCTACTCGGAGGAGGAAACTTGGAGGCTTAAATCTCAGAGTCTTTGGCTCAAATCATGACACAGAAACACGAGATTCTTTCAAAGACAAACCAAAGTCAAACTCTGGAGGAACAAGGTGAAGGAGATCACAAAAGAAGATGGAACAAAAACAAGTGACTTCCAGTAAATTCAAGAAGAAGCCAAAAATCATTTTGAACAACTTCTAACTGAGGAAGGCATTGCAAATCTCAACATACAAGAAGATTTGTTGCTAAACATCTCGATCAATGTCAACCAAGAGGATAATGCCAAGATAAATCAGGAAGTTACAGAAAAAGAACTCTATGAGGCCTTATTCCAACTTCACCCAGACAAAGCTCCAGGACCAGATGGCTTCAGCGCTCACTTTTATCAAAAAAATTGGCACATAATTAAAAAAGATCTCCTGAGAATGATACAATATGTCCAGAAATCTACAAAGCTAGGGGGCAATACAAATTCCACTTTTCTAGCGCTTATACCAAAGGACTCCAATCCTTCCTCCTTCTTTAGATTCAAGCCCATATCTTTATGCAATGTCTCCTACAAACTCATCACTAAAGTCATAGCCAACCGAATTAAGCCTCTCCTTCATAAGCTCATCTCCCCAAACCAAAGCGGTTTTGTTGAAAAAAGGCAAATGATTGACAACATCGTTTTGGTCCAAGAAGCCATACACTCCAGCAGAGAACGAGGAGACCAAGGAATGATTATCAAAATCGACATGGCCAACGCTTTTGACAGGGTGACACATAGTTTTTTGTTTGCAATTTTGAAGAGATTTGGCTTTAGTCCAAAATTCATAGCTTGGGTCTCAACCTGCATCTCCAAGCCCTAGATAGCCCCTCTGATCAACGGGCGCCCAACAAACTTCTTCAAAAGTTCCAGAGGGCTAAGGCAAGGTTGTCCTCTTTCCCCCCTCCTCTACATAATTATGGCAGAAACTCTTGGTAGGCAGCTGGAAAAGGATCGAGCCTCCATGGCCATTCCTGGTATCAAAATAGCTCGGGGGACAAAGAGAATAAACCACTCCCAATTCGCCGATGACACTCTCCTCATTGGAGGCCAGGAGTAGGCAGGACAGTGGGAACTGGGAGGTCCTGGACGGCTCAGACCGAGCTGTGTGGGGCTGAAACAGGGGATTGTCCTCTTTCCCACCTCTCTACATAATTATGGCGAGAAACTCTTGGTAGGCAAAGCTGGAAAAGTCGAGCCTCCATGGCCATTCACAGTATCAAAATAGCTTAAGGGGTAAAGCGAATCAACCACTCCCAATTCGCCGATGACACTCTCCTCATTGGGGCGCCTCCATTGTCATGGATAAGAGATTCAAAAATGCTTTGGAAAATTTCACCCAAGCCTCGAGAGCCCTCATAAATAGTGCCAAATCTAATGTCTATGCTTGGAACACTCCCACTAGAATTGCTCACCTAATAGCAAACATCTTCCGTTTTCCTCTTATTGAAAAATGGAAAACCTTCATATACCTTGGCATCCCAATTTGTCTTAAATGCTAATTAGCTTGGAGACCAAATCTAAGACAAAATCAAAAACAAGTTTCGGACCATTGGGGTGGAACCAAATCCTAGACAAAATCAAAAACAAGTTGGACCATTGGGGAGCCTTTTGGCTCAATCTGGCGAGTCGAACTGTGCTAATAAAATCAGTGCTCTCTGCTCTCCCCATTTTTCAATTCTCCTCTCTCCTTGCACCCCAGAGCATTAAATCCTCAATCTCCCATCTCCTACGACGCTTTCTTTGGGAAGGAGGGAAAACTGACAAACAAATTCCGCTTTGTAAATTGGGATATTGTAAAACACCCTCAGAAAATTGGAGGCCTAGGCATAAAAGATCCTACCCTCTCTAACGTGGCAATGGGAGCAAAAATCTTATGGAATCTTATTTTGGGAAGAAAAGAATGGTGGAAAACAATTCTTTTGAAGAAATACCTAGCAGGGAACAGACTCGGGTGTTTAGATCAACAACACTCCCTGAGCAATGGCTCTCCAATAGGGATGCTTCTTTCTGCCTCCATTCCTCTCATTCAAAGTCAGCTCACTTGGATTCCTGGAAATGGTCGAAAGATCCTTATTGGGACAGACAGCATCATGGAAAAGCAGCCACTCTGGCAGCACATACATCTTCGACCTCTCATTAACTGGCTAGACTCACAAGGCAAAAAATACATCTCGGACATCTCTTCCTGGAGCATTGATTCGGGCGACTGGATAGGATGGAACCTGCAAAGTCTCCCAAGCAATCTTCAGGACGCATCCCACCAGCTGCAAAATCTTTTAAGAGGTTGCGCCCCCATTTGTAATACGTTAAAAGACGAGAGGATGGGGCAATGGCATTTACTCTGTTAAGCAAGGATATTCACAACTTCTCTCCCAAGTGGATCTCCCCCCCAAAGATAAGATCTGGAAATCCCTCTGGAACAATCATAGTCCTCCCAAGGTAAACTCTTTTTGTTGGTTAATGGCACATGGCAAATTACTAACATGGGAAAATCTTCTCAAAAGAAACATACACGGACCCTTCAAATGTGAGCTATGTCGAAATGCGATGGAAACCTCTCAGCATATCTTCCTACTCTGCCCTTTTGCTATCTCTGTGTGGAAAACAGCTCTTCAAAGCCTCCACAACAAAATCAGATGGTCGTCTCAACCAAGAGAGCTTCTCTCAAATTGGCTTTCCCTATATCGGGGCTCTTTCAAGAACAAACCTCTCTTCAAAGACTTATTCAAAGCATTACCCAAGTACATTTGTTGGAAAATTTGGCTTGCCAGAAATAGAACCATCTTTTCCAACCTTTGCTCTCCCCCTGATCTTGTAGCTAAAAAAGTCGTTGGCCTCTTGGTTGATTTCTTTCTTTCCAAGCCCAAACCCTTCTCCTTCACCCCCACCTCCACCATAGAAACTGAATGGATCTACTCTATTTCCCCTCCATCCCATCCACTAGCCATCCCCCCTCTCCTTCGAGATCCTCCTGGCAGCTTCTTGAAGATTCTGAGTTCTTACACTAGCGCAATAAGCAACAGACACACATTCTCTACTTCGATGGAGCTTCAAAAGGAAACCCCGAGGTGGCAAGAGCGGGAGGGGTCATCATTTGCCCACGAGGAAATCAAGCACTCTCCTTCCACTGGAGCCTTGGAATTGCAACCAATAATCAAGTTGAAGATTATGCTCTGTACCAAGGCCTTCTTCTCGCTAAAAKCCCGAGCATCCACTCCATCTCGKTGATAGGTGACTCTAAGATAATTATAAACCATGCACGCAAAGGATCCCACCCCCCGAATATTCACTTAAAGGCCATACTCCAACGAATTTCGACAATTATCAAACACTTCTCCAATATTTCTCTCTTCCATGTCCTTAGATGAAACAATCAAATGGTCGATACCCAAGCAAACCTAGCCATCGCCCTGGAGCCAGGTTCGTTAGTAGTCAATGGCCTCATGCAATACAAACCCATCCCATGACCCAGTCACGCACCTGTCAGGTACTTGACACTTGGCAGCCAACTCACCTGCCCGCTCAGCGCGACACTTGGACTTTGATCCTGGCCTGGGTCGCGAACTCGCCTCGTCATAACACCTCCCCACTGCCCCCGTCACTTGACACAATTGGCAATTGCAACAAGTTGCCTCACCTCACATCTCGCCACCTTGATGCTTCCCCCCTCACCTCAATGTGTCACTCTGCACCTTTTATCCATCTCCCCCGACTTGGGAGGTCATTTCGATATCCCTACGGCTGCTCCTGAGTGTGGCAACAAGACCTGGAGTGGGAGGAATTCACTCAGCATGATGCCTTGGGCGTACTATGCATTGAATTCAGGTAATGCGAACAGTACCAATATCAGCAGCGGGTATGGCTACAGCTCATGTCCAAAAGCAGGAAATCAGACTTGTTCGTTGAATCTAGCAAGGGTGATGGAGCATATCAACGGATGTGTGGTTCACTTCGTAGGCATACTCCATACTCCACAGAACAGAGCAGATTTCACTCCTCCCTCGAACACAGATACAGTCTCTCGCATAATTCAGACAAACAGCGCAAGGAAATTTAGCAAAATGAGAAGGAGCCCTGGCAATCAGTGCGTGGTCTCAGTGGAAGAGCACGATGAGTTGATTAGCACGGTGCAAAACCGGCAAATTCAACTCAGAGCCCTTTCAGTTCAAGTCTTATCCATAACAGAAATTACCATTCAACATCAGGGAGAGCAACTAAGGAACAAGGATAAATGTGAGGCGTTAAGGCAGCAGATAGAAGCTCTTTAGTTTGTGGATGGGCCTGTGTCGCCTTCGACCTCCCCGACTATAGCCATCTCCGATGAAGCTTCCTCGCCAGGACCTCGACCGCGACTGGATCTAAATTTGTGGCCTTCAACAGAAGAAGACTCCCCTGCACCGGACCAAAACAAACTTTAAGTGTATGCTTTGTTTCACTGTTTTTTTATTAGGCTCTTTTTGCATGATTTTCACTGTAGAAGCTCAAATCGGCTTTAGCATGCTAGAAAGCATTGCCCCTAATCACCACTTCCTTCTGGGAGCTTACAGGGGAGTGAATGTTGTTTTCTACAACTCCTGTAGCACAGATTTTGTACTCGTGCGATTACTCGCAACTCTTTTAATATAATTTTACTCAGTTTCTGTTAAAAAAAAGAAAAAAATCAAAACACGTTGAATACAAAGACCATCCAATCCATTGATATATAAAATGATCTATCACAAACCTATTTAACTGATGACATATAGCCATGAGATGTCGAAACAAACTAAAGACAAAGACCATTCAATCCGCTGATCAATGCACACAAACAAAACCAACTAATGCGCCATGGTCATTGAACTCAACAAGATAACATGATGCACATTCCAGCCAATGATAATATATACATCAATCAGAGATGAAAGCAGATACAAACTAATAGCAGAACAGAATTTTACTATATTACAAACTAATATCAAAGACGGTTGACAGTCCATGCCAAATCTTCCTGCCCTCTTGATTTTAACTCATTTTTATACGACATTGAAAGAATTAGGGAACCACCTAATCTATCACCCTTCAGATTTCTGAATACAAAAAATAACAATAATAATCTAGCAACAAACATTATGGCGGTACTTTTTATGTGTTTTAAATATGGACGACGGCCATACTGAGAAAAAATCCCCTTGTGGGATTTTATGATCCCAGATATTCAAATACAAAAAATTGTACTCATCGTTTATCAAGTCTGTATTTTTAGCCAACAAACTCCCCAAACCCAAAGACAGTGGCAAACAACAATGCAAATAACATTTTGGCTACCCAACATGGATATCAAACAAATCTCAACTCCAGTCCTTGACCAATATTCAATAGATTTAGCAATTGCGTAGATTTTCTAACAGAAAGTACATAACTCAACTTTTAAAAATCGATTTTGATTCTCAGGAATAAATATGGTCATTTCACAATCATGTGTGATACACATTATCAAGCCCATCAAGTATTCCACTTGTCCACTGAACTTTGCATATGAATATAGGTAAAATTAATCACCTCTAGTTTTCAATAAAAAATAAATATGTTGGCCTAAAGGTGACTGTAATTACTAAATACTCTTTTTTTCAAAAAGAAATTAAAAATAACTTTCAATAGACAATTATGCAGCTTAGGACTGGATCTACTCTACCAAAAGTATATATAATAACCTCAAAGCAATGATAAAAAAGCATCATAGCACCACTACCCGTAATTTAAAACTTCAATGATACAAATGAGTTGTAATATAAAGAATAAGACTAATGAAATTGTGGTAAATTTCTTCTCAAATACCGAAACAAGTAAGAAATGTTTTATCCTACACTCTTTCTGAATTTACTAATTCCAGCCCTCAAAACTTGAAGCATTTCCTTCAGAAAAGCTACTACTCCCTTCTTTCATACTACATGGCCTCTCCCGAACACTCTTTCAGTGTACATCGCCTTTAACGATTACACACTAATACACTTGTATAGATCCATCCAGATGGATCTATGCTAGTTTTTTTGTTTTGTTTTTTTACGTTACCTCTTTCTTTCTTTTCTCTTTTTAAGTTAGAAGTCGGATGTCAGTTTTTGTTACCCCCATATATACATTGAGATCTCTCCACCCCACACAGTAAGAGCACTAATTCGAAAACATATTTCAATGATAGTAAATCAATTAATAAAACTCTTAAAAACACTAATTGAAGGGATGACATCCACTTAATCAGAAGACATATCAGGCATCAAAAAAATAGAGTAAAGGATTCATACTACTTGGATGTAAATATAGCTACATACCGCCTTTCCTTACCAGGAAAAGAACCAGTCCACCTAAACAAAAGCACTAATAGAAGTATCTACAGTTCATTTTGCAAAAATTGAACTATGGAACGAAGCAATATCAAGCACTAGTAAGTGGTGCACATTATGAAGCATCATCCTGTATAGCATTCATATTTCTGCAGTCACAATTCTTAATGCCAAGATCCTTGGTGTTTACAACTGCTAAGATCTCTGTAATGATCTCCACTTGAAAAAAGTAATCCCTATGTTCTTCCAGTTTATTAAAACCTTCGATGATTGTGTTTCCCCATGCAATAAGAGAACGAAGTGAAAATTTAAAAATAAAAAGCAGAAGCTATTAGTGTTTAAACATAAGGTCTCATATGATTAAACCATATTCCCATTCAAAAGCTCAGAAATATTAACCATGTTTAACCCACAGCTTCTATGACTTCCGTCCTAGCTCGCTCACGAATTCTTCTTTCCAGCTCAGGCCTGAAATGACGAATAAGACCTTGAACGGGCCATGCTGCAGCATCACCCAATGCACAAATTGTATGACCTTCAATCTGCTTTGTCAATTCTTGGAGCATGTCTATCTCTTCAAGTTTGGCATTCCCAACCTTCAGTCTTTCCATGATCATCCAAAGCCAACCTGTCCCTTCTCTGCATGGGGTACACTGACCACAGCTTTCATGCTTATAGAAATAGGAAAGACGAGATATTGCATCCACTACATCAGTTGACTTATCCATGACAATAACAGCAGCTGTTCCAAGCCCTGATATCACAGCTTTCAATGCATCATAATCCATCAATACATCATCACAAATGTTCTTGGGAAGGAGAGGAACAGAAGAACCTCCGGGAATGACTGCTAGCAAATTGTCCCACCCACCTCTTACACCTCCTGCATGTCTCTCAATTAGTTCCTTGAGAGAGATACTCATCTCCTCTTCCACAGTGCATGGCTTGTTCACATGTCCCGAAATGCAAAAAAGCTTTGTCCCCGAATTGTTCTTGCGACCAAAGCTGGCAAACCACTCAGGGCCCCTGCGGAGTATGGTTGGTGAAACAGCCACTGTCTCCACATTAGTAACTGTTGTTGGACATCCATACAGACCTGAATTGGCAGGAAAAGGGGGTTTCAACCGAGGTTTGCCTTGTTTTCCCTCCAAGCTCTCAAGTAGAGCTGTCTCTTCTCCACATATGTAAGCACCAGCTCCAAAGTGAATATGAACATCAAAATCATAACCTGAACCACAGGCATTTTTGCCTAAGAATCCTGCTGCATATGCTTCATTGAGAGCATTCTGTAAGGCTTTCCTCTCATTCACGTATTCCCCTCTAATGTAAATGTATGCAGCACACGCACGCATACCGACACCTGCAATCAAGCATCCCTCAAGAAGCTTGTGGGGATCATGTCTCATAATCTCTCTATCTTTGCAGGTCCCTGGTTCACTCTCATCAGCATTCACAACAAGATATGATGGTCTTCCATCTGATACTTTTGGCATAAAAGACCATTTTAAACCGGATGGAAATCCTGCACCTCCTCGGCCACGCAGACCTGATTTCTTCATTTCATTCACAATCCAATCAGAACCTTTCAATACTAAATCCTTTGTTCTGTACCAGTCCCCACGTTTCATGGCTCCTTTCAGAAACGGATCATGCAATCCATATAAATTTGTGAAAATGCGATCCTCATCTTTGAGTCCTCCAAAGTGGGTTTTCTCTGGAGGTGGAGGGGGTGGAGGTGGCTGTGGGGTAGTGGAAGTACTTGCAGCCTGGGTGCTGAGACTCCTATGCATTGAATCCCATTTCCTGCCATAATGATGTGCTAAGACTCTCCTGGTTGGCTGAACAAGGTTCCTCATCTATAATTGTCAATTTATAACAGACCTACACAAACAATTAAGTAATGAAACAGCATAAGAATCTTCAATTTTTAGAAGACATTCTCTCTGAAAAGGAAAAAAATGAACATTTTGTAAGAAAACGGAAGAAAAATACAAATTAATAAAGGAGGAAAAACATATATAATTTTCTAATTTTCTATGAAATGACCAGTACATGAATAAAAAATACACACAGCACAGAAAAGCAAGTCGTGTGTAGTCGTATCATGGCAAGTTGGCAACATGTAACTTCCATATGAAACATAACTCAATTGCCAATTTGCCATCCCTTCACTCTTGGGTATCACAGTTGTCCATGTTTATGCAAAAGCATCTACTTGTCATCTTGCATCAAGGGGACTTAGCAATCCCAAAATATTGAACTTTGGTTGTTTCACTGCATTTAAGATAGATATTGAATTGCAAGAGGGAGCTTTCATCATCATTTATGCAACTTACAATAATAAGATTGACAAAAATGTCAACGCCAAGCCTGAAAGAGTTACAATACCCTCTGATGTATATGGTCACATTCAGTAAGCCTTTCACCTAATTGGACATATGATGAAAACTCAAGGGGAAGTAAAACTAAGCTCTCATATTTTAAAAATGCTATAATATTTTAAAGGTGTGTGGAGATCTTAGCCCCCTGCAACCTACAAACAATGCAACTATATATATGTGTGTGCATTGACAATGTGAAATGATATGAAACAATAGAAAAATCTTGAACCTATAAAAGGCAGAGTCGGTCCTCACTGCTATAAAAGCAAGAATCAGTGCTCACTTCTACCCTAAAAGATCTAAGCACAACTGTCACAATGCCAAAATGAAGAAATACAATGCTTTGGAGTCAAGTACAAGGGAAAGAGCATTAATGCTCCAACGCCCACCGTCGGAAGAAGGAGAGAGGGGGTCCTCCTCTGAAAGAGAAGCCCTCCTACCATCTGAGGCCAAAGGAAACAAACTGTGTGTAGAAAACTGACCAGAGGAGATGGATCTGGTCCATGGAATGTCTCTTTGTCTGGAAGAGGTGAACAGCGGCCAGGATCTGGTAGAAGGGAGCTGCCTGCAGGTCTGGCGTGAATAATCTCAAGCCCCATACGACAACTCCGCATAGGTCTCACTACTGAGAGCTGGGCTGCCTCTTGCAGTACTCCTTGGTTGATTTTAGAGTGTATGCAGCCCTCCTTTTAGAAGAATTCGATGGGCTATGGTTGATGCATGGTGCACTATTAATTCCTATATCAGAACACTATTGTTACAAGCATTTTTTGGAGAGGCTTTACTTGGTTTATCATGGATCCATGTATCCATTGATTTAGAGTTGTCATTCGGCACCACGAGCTAATTATGAGGAAACAGCAGCTTATCTCAAAGACCAGCACTCTAATTGGTATTTTCCAGCAGGTTTGGATCTTAAAAGTTAAAACAGTGAACTTCCTTTGTATGCTCAGCTGGTGGAGAAAAAACAGGAAAAACCAGTGATATGCTGGAGATAGTGCACCCTAACAGGCTGTTACAGCCTGTTATTGCATATAGTTTTGGCAAATCACAAAGATAGTGAGTGGAGCCCTGCAGTGGCCTTCTACTAGCAGATTGTGGACATAACAGTGAGTACAACAGTAGAGGAATGATTCCCTATAGCCTGTTATTGCATATAGTGAGTACAGTGAGTACAACGGTAGAGGAACGATTCCCTACAGCCTGTTATTGCATATAGTGAGTACAGCCTGTTATTGCATATAGTGAGCAACAGTGAGTACAGCCTGTTATTGCATATGGTTTTGGCAAATCAGCAAGATAGTGAGAGGAGCCCTGCAGTGGCCTTCTACTAGCAGATTGTGGACGTAACAGTGAGTACAACAGTAGAGGAACGATTATCATGGATCCATGCATCCATTGAATTAGAGTTTCCATTCAGCAATATGGGCTAATTACGAGGAAACAGCAGCTTATCTCAAAGACCAGTACTGTAATTAGTATTTTCCAGCAGGTTTGGATCTTAAACAGTGAGTTTCCTTTGTATGCTCAACTGGTGGAGAAAATACAGGAAAAAGCAGCGATATGCTGGAGACAGTGCACCCTAACAGGCTGTTACAGCCTGTTATTGCATATAGTTTTGGCAAATCACCAAGATAGTGATAGGAGGAGCCCTGCAGTGGCGTTCTACTAGCAGATTGTGGACATAACCATGAGTACAACAGTAGAGGAACGATAATCATGGATCCATGCATCCATTGATTTAGAATTGTCATTCGGCACCACAGGCTCATTACAAGGAAACAGCAGCTTATCTCAAAGACAAGTACTCTAATTAGTATCTTCCAGCAGGTTTGGATCTTAAACCAGTTAGTTTCCTTTGTATGCTCAGCTGGTGGAGAAAAAACAGGAAAAAGCAATGATGTGCTGGAGATAGTGCACTATAACAGGCTGTTACAGCCTGTTATTGCATATAGTTTTGGCAAATCACCAAGATAGTGAGAGAAGGAGCCTTGCAGCGACCTTCTACTAGCAGATTGTGGGCATAACAGTGAGTACAACAGTAGAGTAACGATTCCCCTGAGCTGTATTTGGTTTCTATTTTCTAATGTGTGCATGGTG
This sequence comes from Picea sitchensis, assembly GCA_010110895.2. NCBI lineage: Eukaryota > Viridiplantae > Streptophyta > Pinopsida > Pinales > Pinaceae > Picea > Picea sitchensis. The sequence continues at coordinate 27,790 of SNQJ01S0057943.1, read as the reverse complement.
AGTGTTGAGGCAGAAAAGGCAGAAACAGCAGTCTACTACAGGAAACAGCGCTGGCATGGTGTTTTCAGCAGGTGTCATTAGTGGAGTGCATCTAAAGGAGCCTGGGACATCCTGTTTGTGCATTCATTATCACCAAACATTTAGAAACAGCGAGAGAGAACCTCCTAATTGAGTGTTTTCAGCATACATACCAATTATTCTAAGTGACACAGCAGAAATAGTAAGAGGACAGATGTTGTAGCGGCTTGTTTACTGGCAGATAGACACAACTGTCAGATAACAGCAGTAAGATCTTCAAGAGTGTGCTCCCAGTTTCTATTTCCAGCAGTTTAAGGGTTTCATGAATTAGAACAGTGATATCTTTGGAATATTTCATGTTTTAGCAAGTAAACAGGCCCATCCTTGTTGGTAGAGTGAGTTCACTTCAGCAGATTGAGGATTGTTTGTGTGCTAATTGGAACGATCTGATTTTGACTTTCCAGATTTGAGTCCATTCAACCTACTTTTGCTCACTCCTGGTGCATGCACTCTCCTATTCTTCTATTGTTATCTATAAGGGAGAGTTGCAAGACATATTGGGCGGGTTAGACATTTTTCTGGACAAATAACAGGAGCCACTGCATGCCAAAGATTGACAAAGCAACCCGTAACATACTGATGACTATGGTTTTGTTTTCTGCCTCTTGATAATACATTAAGTGGATTTAACTATGCTTTACTTCTAGTTCTTCGAATTTGTGTGGTAGTTTACATGTGCAATCGTGCTGCAGGAAACTTGTCTGTTACTTCGGTGCACTTATTTTGAATTCTTCTCACTTAAGTTGCACATTCTTTTCGTTTCATTCATTTAAACACTGCTGTAATTTGCTTAATAAATCTAATCTCAACCTTAATAATATAATTCGTCAATTTACCACTGCTCTTGAGTGCTTTCAGGAGCTTTGAGGGCAGCATAGTGTGCTGGCTTAATTCTGATCTATACACAGGTTTTTATACATTTAAGGAAAGCATACAAACCCTAATGGCAAATAAAAAACACCAGTTCAAATGGAGAGGCCATTACCAATTACAGGGTTAGTTGTCTAGACTTATCTCCCAAATCTGTTCATTCTTCTTAGTGTGGGTTTGTGTGTTAACAAATTGGCATTGTTAGTGGAAACTTCATCAATCCTTGGTTATCTATAATGACATCAGTGAAATTTTATTTGTTTGATTTTATTTTTTTATCTCACCCGACGGCTGCACTGTGTAGGGCTTTATCACGCTGGACCAAATAAGATTTCCATTTTATTTTTTCACGGTGAAATAATATTTGTTTGGTTCGACCTTGCACAAGGCATAGTTTCGGGCCTTAGCGAACCCAAACCACTTTTCCAAAACAAGAAGGAAGGATCACTGCGTAAAAATCCACCCGGTGTAGCAAGCCTTTCAAGTATTTCCACTACTTCTAAGGTAGTTGTTACACCCCACTCTGTCAGTATCACTTGAGTAAGCCCTTCGGTAAGTTCTTCAATAAATTCCTCTTCAGTGAGTACATCCATTGTTTGCTTCAACTTCTTCATCCAAAACTAGTAAGATGGTTGGAGCTGTTGTTAGGTTTACTCTTAGTGTTTTGTTGAGAAGTGTAACTCAGAAGGTCTTCCCCATGTGTGGCGTCCTAGCATGATGGGGGACATTGAAACTAGCCAAGTTGATGGGTTAAATCTTTTCCTAAGTCTAACTTAAAAAAAGTATATTAAATGCATTATATTCTAATGTTGACTTAATGAGCACTTTTTCCTAAAGTTAAAAGTGAATAATTTAAGTGATGCTCTTTTAATCTTGGCCATCCATCTCATGAAGAGAGTAAGGGTTGATCTCAGCCCTTGATCTCTTTGGAGATAGGCTTTTCACTTGCTCATTGAGATAAAGGAGGTCGACTTGTAGGCTTTTCACTTGCTCATTGAGATAAAGGAGGTCGACTTGGTGGCTGGGCGCATTATTCACTTGAGAGAGAGCAATTTTTAGGTGGCAGAAGGAGATCATTCTAGGGTTTGTTGGAGGAGACTTGCAGGAAGGACAGAGAGACTCCAGGCAAGGGATCGACTTGCTTCCAATGCATTTTTCAGAGGCCGTAACCTTCAGATCTGAGAGCCTCCATACAGGGTAACGCAGAGGCTCACGCAGGCAGCCGTACGATTTGCGCAGAAGCTCATGCAGGGGTATTTCTGAGTCGTTTTGGTTCAAGGGATTGAGGAAGGGCTGTACAATTGTTTTGGAAGTGAAACGCTGGGGTTTCACTCAGCCAATCGATTGGATCAATCCATTTGTAAGAGATCTCTATATTCTTTCTGCTGCATTAATAAAATCCACAAACAAGAAGAGAACTGGTTTTCCCTCCAGGATTTTTCCAGGTGCTATTTGCCCAAAAATATTGGTGTTCTCATGTGTGATGTGATTGTTGTTATCTTCGTCATTGTTCCTCAGTTTATTTCTGTTGTGCATTTTTAGTTTTGTGAAGAAACCTAGCTTTAACTGATAAATAAAAATAAAAAATTTAAATGTGCCAAGTAAATTTCTGGGTGATAAATTGTTGAAGATTTTTGGTTCATCTTACTGGGTTTTAGTGAATTCACATGGTATCAGAGTCGTCTTGTTGAAGTAACAACATCAGCATGTTGGTTAAGGAGATCGATTTCAGATCTAAGCACAGAATCAGTTAGTAGGGCAGTGTTAGGGTTTGGACAAAGGCACTTTTAGAAATGGCCATGACTTTGAGAGTTGAGGACAGACTTCAAGGCACGCAGAACTTCCCCACCTAGAAAGAGAGGGTTACCAAAATCTTGGATGTGAATGATGTCCTTGAACATGTTGATGATAAAACAACAGCTCCTACGGATGCAGCATTATTGAGAGCCTAGAAGAAGGGTGAAGCGAAGGCTATGAGCATAATCCTTGATGGGGGTAAAGGATCACATAATCCCACACCTTTCAGGGAAAACGTTTGCTAAAGACATGTGGACTGCCTTGGGTAGCCTCTATCAGAGTAAGAATGAAAACATGATTATGGTGCTTCGGGAAAGGATGTGAGGTACCAAGATGGCAAAGGGCGAAGGTGTGGTTCCCTACCTCACTCGTCTTACACAGATTAGGGATGAGCTAGCAACAGTTGGCTCAAAGACAGAGGATTCTGAGTTAGTACATAATACATATAGCCCTGAATGGTTTTTCAAAGTCATGGGACACATTTGTGCATGGGATTGTAGCTCAGGAGAAGCTCCCTGACTGGCAGCGCCTATGAGATGATTTTGTGCAGGAGGAAATTCGCCTTGGTCGGGCAAGTGGTACATTTACATCACCTCAGATTGTGGATGAGGAGGCTTTGGCTCTTGAAAGCAAAGGCAAGGGAAAGTCTAAGAAGGGCTCTGGGAGTGGAGCTGGAGGGAAGAAGAAGAACATTGACTTCTCCAAAGTCAAGTGTTTCTACTGTCACAAGTTTGGACACTTTGCCTCACAGTGTCTGGAAAAGAAAAAGAGTAAGCCACAGATGGCAACCTCTGCGGGAGTAGAGGAGTTTGTGAAGAGCTTTAAGGAGGATTTCTGCCTTATTGCATGTATGTCGAGCTCAACTATCATATCACAAGTGTTTGGTATGTGGATAGTGGCACCTCTTGTCTTATGACTGGGCGCAAGGAGTTCTTCAGTTGCTTGCTTGAGGGAGACGTGAATCTTCATATTGAGCCGAGAGATGATGCGCGCTATAGGGTGCAAGGCATAGGCACTGTGTCATTTCAAAGGGAGTCAGGTAAACCACTTTGTTTTGCTGACGTATTATATGTTCTTGGTCTTACCAAGAACGTCATTTCAATTTCGACCCTGGTGGATAAAGGGTTTGAGGTGACCTTCCGTGGAGGAAAGGTATACATTAGACCAAAGGGGTCTACAGCCAAGATGGATAAGGTAATTGGGGTTTGAAGTGAGAAAGTATACAGGTTGCATTTTGAGCCAGCAAAAGCATTAGTCAGTAGCAGCGCAGATTTGAGTGAGTTATGACACAGGGATGGCACATTTGCATTTTGGTGCATTGGGTCATTTGAGACAGGCAATTACAGGAATGCTCTGAGTTGCAGCAAAGAAACACAATCCTTGTAAGGGTTTCGCATTGGGAAAGTATGCCTGCAAGGCATTTCCATCTAGTGAGCATAGGTCCAAGGGGACCTTGGATCTAATCCATTCGGATGTTTATGGTCCTATGAGTGTGCAGTCAGTTAGTGGCTTCAGCTACTACGTGATATTTATTGATGACTACTCCAGGAAGACCTAAATATATTTCCTTAAGACCAAGGATGAGGTCTTTGACGGGTTCAAGAAGTTCAGAGCTCTAGTAGAGAACCAGTCTGGTAAGAGGATCCGGGTACTCATATCGGATAATGGGGGTGTGTACACCTCTAATGAGTTTGTGGAGTATTGTGCTACTTGTTGATGTTTTAGTAGCTACGGGAGGATCTTTCCCTCCTAGATGACCCTTCTTAGATGCGGAGAAGATCCCGGAAGCAAGAGATCCATTGGACAGATGTTGAAATACCCTAGAAAAGAAGTTGTCCCAGAAGAATAAAGTATAATGAAAAGACACCTTCCCAGAAGAGAAGTCGGCCCAACTAGAAGGATAGGAAGACTATAAATAAGGAGGCGCCTTAGCTCATTTGTTCACTCACTCACACTCTCTCAGCTACACAGAAGCAAGGCGCAAGTTAGGAGAAGGTGACGTAGTTGTTGCAATGACTCGGTTTCTTCTTGTCCAGTCTTTTGGTATCTCTCTCTCTTGTGCACTACTCCTTGAGGAGGTGTGTTATCTTGGTGTAGTGCTACTGCTCAGCTGTGGTGATATTTCTGGTTGAGCTAACCTTTGTGCTAGGGTTTATCTGATTGGAATTGCTTTGTGAACGGAATCTATCTAAGAAAGGTTGTTGGGTTTTTCCCCCATTTGGGGTTTTCCCAGGATAAATCTCGTGTTCTTTTTGTCTCTTGTTTATGTTGCTACTGCTCAGTACATGATATATATATGTTAATGGTAACAAAGTAAAAGAACACAAGCAACACTAATGCTCTATAAATAAGAAAAATCTAACATGGGATCAGAGCTCGTTACCTTCAGAACAGTTTGACCACTGGAAGGAAGATCGTTATAGCAGCACCTTGCAGCTGCAATACTTTGTAAAGATCGTTGAGCACTATCCCAAGGTCATTGGGGATAATTCCTTCACAGAGCAGTGCACCCTAACCTAGCGCACCCCCTGAAACCCTCAGCGTATAGTTTGGTGAAGTTTGAAAAATTGAGGTTTTTCAGTGCTAGGGTTTCTACCAATGAAAAATGACAACCAGCATGAGAGTTGAAGATAGATTGGATGGAGCAGATAACTTCATATCTTGGAAGCACAGAGTTCTTCTCATTCTAGAAGAGAATGAGTTATTGGATCACATCAAGCAGATGCTTCCAAAACCAGAAGAAGAAACACCATGCACATGTAACAAATGTTGAAGAGCAGGATGAAGAGTATGTCCTTTAGCCAGTAGTGCTTCCAAGCACAAGACCAGGGAAACTATAGAAGACAACCCAAGTGGGACAGCAACAACTAAACTCCAGGTTTGCATATCAGGTTTGATATTTCTTTATATTGCTACAGTTTAAGTGTTATAACTAGAATAGCAATCTTTGGAATTCTATTATTGCTATCGCTATTACTAGTTTAGTAAACACTTGATTATTGTTGGTACAACTATTATTAGGTGAATGATCATATTAATAATGCACTTGTTTACAAGATAAATTGATCTTGTCTAGGAGATGTTCTTGGTTGTTGACCTTGTTCTAGGCAGGTTATCTTGTAAATTCCATGGAGGCTACCATAGAGATGTTGTTGTTCTTGTTTCTTGTTCCGGGAAGGTCACAGGTAATAGCTCTGAGAAGGAGCTATAATGTCAATTGTAGGAGGCAACAATTCAGATGGTCCCTAACTAAGACATGGAGCAGACTATCCAGACCAATGTTACCAGAACCGAACCGGTCATTGAACCGGTCGACCCCAAAAACCGGAACCGAACCGGAACTGGAAAAAAACCGGATCAAAAAACCGGTCACTAAAAATACATAAAATATTCAAATTTTTGAAAAACAAATACATATTCATGTGCATCCATGTGAATCT
>SNQJ01S0057943.1:1666-21086 GCA_010110895.2 Picea sitchensis | reverse complement strand
GAGTGAAAGAGAGGGGGTGGGGTTGGCTTTATAGCTTCATTAGGGGCTCTAGACAATTCTAGAAGCTTCCCATGCATGCCCCTAACCCTAATTTTTTTTTAAAATAAAAAATTCCCTCACTTTTCCGGCCGCGGGCCTCATTGGCAAAAAAAAAACGGTTTCGTACGGAACCGGCCGGTTCAGGCAAAAAAGTCGGTTCCGTACGGAACCGGCCGGTTCAGGCAAGAAATCGGACGGTTCCGTACGGAACCGGTCTGAAGCGGTTCAGGGAGCCGGTTTGAACCGGTCGGACCGGCCGGTTTTACGGGTTCCGGTTCGGTTCTGGTAACACTGATCCAGACTAAGAGTTGTATACATCCATGTAATAAAGGAGCTAGAGTTCAGAGAGAGTCAGCCCTCAAGATCCAGTAGAGAGGAGCAGCCTCCCCAGGACAGTTCATAGGAGATCAGAGTTCAAAAAAGGTCAGCACATGCAGAGGGAGCAGATGACTCTGGAGATTATATAGGACTCAAAGGGAGTCAAGCTTCAGAGGGAGCTCACTTCAGAGTTCGAAATGAAGGATCTAGGTCTGATGCATTACTTCTTGGGATTGGAGTGGCAGAGATCAGATGAGATAAGGAAAATATACTGTTGAGATCCTGCAGAGATTCGGGATGATGGGCTACAAGTCCATGGCCACACCCATGACAATAAATCTGAAGCTACCGAATGATTCATCTTCAGATTTGGTAGATCCCACGATGTACAGACAGTTGATTGGATCCTTGATGTACTTGGTTAACACCAGGTCGGCCATATGTCTTGCAGTGAAATCCCTAAGTCAAGTACAAGGTTGAACCTAGACATGTACATTAGTTGACAGCAAAACATATATTGAGATACCTACGTGATACGAGTAAATATGGATTGAGATATGCCTTGAATGGAGATGTGAAGCTGCAGGGATATACAGACTCTGACTGCGCAGTGGATCGGAAGAGTACTTCTGGATGCTGCTTCAGTTTGGGATCAGTGTGATCTCATGGTTGAGCAGGGAGCAGACATCAGTGGCACTTAGTACAGCGAAGGCAAAGTATACAGCAGCCAGTATTGCAAGCCATGAAGCAGCACGGCTTCGAAAGTTTCTTCCAGGACTTCATCCGAGACATGATGCAGAAGGGAGTTGTGAAGCTCAAGTACACATCCACAGATGAGTAGCATCGGGCAAACATTCTCCCAGATTGGTCATGTTGATTTGACCAAGGGAGAATGATACATTCACTCATAGTTTGGCTAGTGGTGAATGGCCCAGTCGCGGTCTTTCTCCTATTAGTCACGTTGATTTGACTAGGAGCGGAAAGACTCGAGGTGCTCCAGAGACAAGCTTGGCGTGATGCAGAATGTCCACTCTCGTTGAGAGGGAGGTGTGTTGTTTCTTCTCATGTCGACTAACCCCTCTAGCCAAGTGTTCCCTGGATCAGTCTTGCGACTAAGGGGGTAATGCATTGTCGGACCTTTATGAGAGAAGAAACATCACAAGCATAATCGTGAGGACTATGCAAGTAGCTTGGTGCTACTGGATGAGACTATAACTATGGTTGATGGCATATTGTAGTAGTTGTGTGCTACTAGTTGATTGTTGCATAGTTATAGAGACATCGACTATGATTATGGTTGATGGCATATTGTAGTAACCGTGTGTTACTAGTTGATTGTTGCATAATCATAGGTATGACTATGGTTGATGGCATTGTATTAGCGGTGTGCTACTAGCTGATTGCTGCATAGTCATACAGATCCTGACTATGGCTGAGGGCATATTGTAGTAGTTGTGTGCTACTAGTTGATTGCTACATAGTCATGGAGGTGGCAGACTATGATTATGGTTGAGGGCATATTGTAGTGGTTGTGTGCCACTAGTTGATTGCTGCATAATCATAGAGACTGTTGTATTGCATGGTGGTAGCTTGTGTAGCTATCATTTTATTGCAGGAGAGAGACATTGTGTCTCTGGATAGTAGCAAAGTGCTACTTGTTTATAGAGACTTTGACAGACGATTCAAGCTACTGATGGCATTGTGGCAGTTGTGTGCTACCAGCTGATTGCAGAGTAGTCAGTGGACTACTAGATGAAGACATCGTGAAAGATGCCTCCCTAGCTAAGAGGGAGTGTTGATGTTTTGGTAGCTGCCGGAGGATCTTTCCCTCCTAGATGACCTTTCTTAGATGCAGAGAAGATTCTGGAAGCAAGAGATCCATTAGACAGATGTTGAAATACCCTAGAAAAGAAGTCGGCCCAAAAGAAGATCCACTAGATTGCATACTGAAATACTCCTAGAAAAAGAAGTCAGCCCAAAAGAAAAGTATAATGAAAAGACACCTTCCCGTAAGAGAAGCCCGGCCCAAACAGGGAAGGACAGAAGACTATAAAATTGCCAGAGGTGCATTAGCTCCATTTGTCTACCTACACTTCCTCAGCCTACATTTGCCAAGGGCCAGTTAGAGAAGGTAGACTCCAGCTTTCTCATCCAAAATTTTGGTATCTCTCCTCGAAAAGCTACTCCTTGAGGAGGGTGTGCTAGGCTTATGTAGTGGCCGCCACCGCTAAAATTCGCGGGTCATATTCTCTTCGGGTTGAGCCTAGCCTTGTGCTAGTTTTATGATTGGACTTTCTTTGTGACTAAATCTATCTAAGAAAGGTTGTTGGGTTTTTCCCCATTTGGGGTTTTCCTGTGATAAATCTCTTTGTGTTCTTTTGTTCTTGCTTCATGCTACTTCATCAGCTTCAAGACATGATATATATTACTATGTTGTACGGCACTGGCCCTCTGGAAAAAACTTCAAGTACCCTCGCTCCTACATACCGACTCTTAAAGCACTCCAAAACGCTTCCAAATTAGGCTTGGGGACGCCACGGGGACTTGGGGACGCTTAAGTCGCCCCCTAATCCATCCCCTGGTCAAATGGGGACCTGGATCGGTAACGTATTCCACGCCCCTGCAAATTCGGGACTAATAAGCACATTAATTGTAAAATAAAAATAAATCCCAATCTACGCGGTTCTTACTCACCTACAAGGTGAAGACTAACCTACCCATCAAACCCACACATTATCTTCGTGATTTAGCTGCTCCACTCACTCACACACCAACTCCACACCTCACTTCACACTCGACTCAAGACTCCCTCAAGTCTTTACGGCCTGGCTCCTCAGCAGCCTCGAAGCCACCGCTTTACTCCAAGTAGACTAGCCTCGCGGCGATATCGGGAGGGTTTCGTCCACCACTAACAAACTCCAAATTACCAATCTGGAGATCGAGGGGTTCCGTCCAACGTAGTTGTCACATGGGAGGGGTTCCACTCCGTCCAGAAGGTCATCACGCTGGAGGGTCCTATCAGCCATTGCAACCACCACTGGCTATTTGCCATGGTGCATGCCCTCAAGAAGCAAGTTTTTTTTTTTAATTTTAAATTTATTATTTATTAAATCATAAATTATGTATAATGTTCATACTAAAATTTAAATTTATGGATTTAAAATTTAAAAAATTAAACAAAAAAAAAAAAAAAAAAAAAAAAAAAAAAAAAAAAAAATTATATTAATATATTATAATATTTAATATTACAATGTTGAATGTACATATGTCATATATAATTATATTAAATCTAATTTTTAAAGTAAAATTAATATGTAAAATACTAAAATTTATATGTAAAATTAATTTAAACTTTAAAGTAATATATTATATATTTAATATTACATATATTAATTTTTAAATTTTAATTAATACTATTACATGTAACATTATGCTTATCAATTAATTAAATTCATTTTACTAAACCAATAATTAATTAAATCATCTTAGTATTTAGAGTTGGAAGTCCAACTTAAACTGTAATAGTTAGTCTAATTATGATTACTGATTAATATTATTGATTACTGATCACTGATCAAACAATATCAAGTTTCAAGGCTCAACTATAGTTCAATGTTTATTTATTTCATGTTTTAACGAATTCAATGTTTTATTTATATTTATCATCTATGTTTATGGCATATGTATATGGTGAATTTTAAATAAATTCAAAGATTTTTTTATTATTTATAACTATTATGTCCTCTCAGGTGTAGGATGTTTCTATGGATTTTGAGGTGTGTTGTTGCTACCCGCATGTTAAAGTCACCGGCCTCGAACTCAAGGGGATAAAAATCCGTTCATGTTAAGGGTTGGTGGGGGTTTCTAAAAAGGATCCCGGTGATTTTGATTCACTTAGATGCCTCGAGTCGCTGCTTTCTCGCCATTGTGTTAATCAGCAGTCCCACAAATTAAATAAATAAAAAAAAATATTTAATTATTATACACTATATATATATATATATATATATATATATATATATATTATTAAATAATATATTATTGTCACCCCCAATTCGGGCCATTCCTAAAATTTTAAAAGTGCTTCTAGTCGACTGAACTGCCTCTTTGGCCCCCTCACGGGCCACTAAATATAGTATATATATGTTAACGAGAATAAGCAAAGAACAACAAGTAACACTAATGCTCAGAATAAGGAAAAATCTACCACCACCGAGGGCATTACATGAGCCTTAATGCTCCTTTATAGCCCACGCATGAATGGGAGGCAGAGCTGCCAAGAATGTGTGACTATAGGGTGCAGCATATGCGGGATGATAAGGTTAAGGATCGTGGGATACGGCTGTTTTATGGGCGAGGCATGTTGCACAAATTTTGGGCTATTAAACAAGAGTCCCCTTACATTTTTGGGGAAGTTGACACATGAGCAGGTTTTTACAGGTATGAGACCAAATGTGATTCATTTATGCATATTTGGGAGTGTTTGTTATTGTCATGTTCCTTCAGAGAAGAGGACAAAGCTGGACCCTCCAATGGTGAAGGGGATATTTGCTGGTTGCTTGAGGTCTCCCAAGGCTTCCATCGTGATCTTTTGTGCCAACGACTTCCAGAGGATTGTGGCAAGGTGACTGAAGTTCCAGGAGGATTTGGAGTCCCTTGAGGAAGATCTAGAGGAGCGCGCGCTGCGTAGAGGGACCAGCAGGACAGTGGACTCCGGAGACAAGATTGAGGAGGTAGCAATCGGGAGAGTCATGGTGCACAAGGTAAGGCTGCATGCAATTAGGTGTTGAGAGGGAGGATTAGTGGGATGTGATACCGGAGACCCGGCTGAGGAGAAATGGAGCAAGCATGAGATTGGTGAAACCTACAGTAGATTGAGCTCTAGGCCATGGCCTGCTAGTACAGTCCATGTTGATTGAGCTTCTCCAGGCCATGGCCTCCAAGGCAGTAGATAGATCCATAGCTACAGGCTAACAGCTTAGTGAGGGCTTTGAGGTTGGGAGACAAGGGGACAATTTATGTTTTTGCAAAGTTGAGACGATCTCTAGTATGTACCTGCCAAGGTGCACCGGACGCGGGTACTTGAGAATTACTAAATCACTTGAGACAGATGGATTCCAAATGGAGGAGGCTTAATACTTAACCTCTATTTTCAGTAAGTAAAGGTGCCTCTTATATTGATACTTTGCGTTGATGATCTATTTCATCGGAGATGAGTAGCTGATTGCGAATCGCGAAGGCCAACTCGCAAGAAGTTCGAGATGAAAGACCTTGGCTTAACGCATTATATCCTTGGTCTAGGAGGTTTGGGCTGCATGTGATGGGCGCTTCTTCTTAGGCTATCGTAAAGCATGTGTTGCCAGAGATCTTGCGCAAGTTCGTGATGATAGATTGTGGTGTCCACGTCCACGCTCTAGTGGATAAAATCGAGGAATAGCCATTGATGTATCTAATTCTCGAGGAAAGTAGACCCTGCACCATCTATCGCTAACTTATTGATCATTTCAAATTCGATCAACACTAGACCGGATATTAGCTTTGCAGCTAACTCTTTGAGTCAGTTTATGGTGGACCCTTGGAGAGTACATTGGATAGCTACTGCCATGTGCTTCGCTACTTCGTGAGGTACAAAGGGAGTAATGGGTTATTGTATGAGCCGCCATTGGTGGAGTGAAACTGGGCGTGCCTTAAATGTTGATTAAAGGTGGATGCGAGGACAGAAGATACTTGTGGTGTTGCTCAACATAGGACTCCTCGTGTGTATTATATCCTAGTTCAATAAGTGCAGTAGATCATGGCATTGAGCTCCGGTTGAGGCAGTACATGGCAAATGAAGCCTATAAGCAACATGGTGCAATTATGGCTATAGGCTGTTATTGGGACTGCTCCAGTGAGGATAGAGGCCATTGTGATACATTACATAATCAAAGTTGCATCAGCTCTCTGAGAATCCAATGTTCCAAGATCGTGAGCAAGCATAGACATCCGGCTATCACTATTAATGACTATGTGCGTAGCAATGTAAGGCTTCATTACTACATAGCGACAAATGATCAGATGGGCGTGACATATTCACCATGTACCTTGCGTGACAAAAAGTTCACTTAAGTTTAGAGACAAGATGGGGTTGTCTGTAATCCTTCAAGTAAGAGGGAGTGCTTGAGAAATGTAACCTTTAAGGTCTTCTCGGCATGTGTGGTGTCCGATTCCAACCATATTTTAATGTCGACTTAATGAGCACTTTTCCTAAAGTTAAAAGTGAAAATAATTTTAAGTGATGGTTCTTTTAATCTTGGCCATCCATCCCATTGAGAGAGTATGCTGATCTCAGCCATTGATCTCTTTGGGGATAGGGTTTTCACTTGCTCATTGAGATAAAGGAGGTCAACTTGGTGGTTGGGCGCATTATTCACTTGAGAGAGAGCGATTTTCAGGTAGCAGAAGGAGATTGTTCTAGGGTTTGTTGGAGGAGACTTGCAGGAAGGACAAAGGAGACTCCAGGCAAGGGATCGACTTGCTTCCAAGGCATTTTGCAGCGGCAATAATCTTCAGATCTGAGAGCTGCCGTACAGGGTGACACAGAGGCTCACACAGGTAGCCGTACGATTCGTGCAGAGGCTCATGCAGGGGTATTTCTGAGTCGTTTTGGTTCAAGGGATTGAGGAAGGGCCATACAATTGTTTTGGAAGTGAAATGCTGGTTTCGACTCAGCCAATCGATTGGATCAATCCATTTGTAAGATATCTCTATATTCTCTTGTTTACTACATTAATAAAATCCACAAACAAGAAGAGAACTGGTTTTCCCTCCAGGATTTTTCCAAGGGTTTACCCAAAAAATATTGGTGTTCTCATGTGATCTGATTGCTGTTATCTTCTTCATTGTTCCTCCGTTTATTTCTTACCAAAAGCGCTTTTAGTTTTGTGAAGAAATCTAGCTCTAACTGATAAATAAATGTGCCAAGTAAATTTCTGGGTGATAAATTGCTGTTACGATTTTGGTTCATCTTGCCATGCTTTTAGTGGATCTTACATGTTTATGTTCCATTTGACCTTGGCTGTAATTCCTTGAAGTCAATCCCTGCATGACATGCCTGCAGAAGAAGAATACAAGAAAGACTCCTCCTTAAGTCGGGTAAGTAATAATGCCATATCGATTGATGATCATCAGACTTACTTTTTGAATGTTGTAGAGAACATGGAGATCAAGTTCAAGGACGTGATTCAGAAAATGTTTGTGCAACCCCTTGAGGGGGATTCATGGGCATGGTAAAAATACCTCGCAGCTAACTCCATTGATGGATGGGACTCATTTGAAAGACAATTTACAGTCAAGTGGGGAGACAAACAAAATAGCAACTTTCTATGGGCAGAGCTTACTACTATTGAGAAGAAAGAGAATGAGACAATTGCCAAGTTAATAGCCGCTTTGCCACGTATGCAAGGATTCCACAAGTTGTTCGCCCAGGTGATGGTACTGGCCTTGTATTTTATATTAATGTGTTTCATGAATCATTTCGTTTCTTGCTAGGGAGAAGGACCCGCATAACCTGGAGGCCGTTTATGTTATTGCCTTAAAAATTGAGAAGAATATAAATGCAGTGAAGAAGCTCCATTCAACCTACTCCCACCTCTTTGATCTGTATGGAAAGTCAATATTTGACACTAAAGAGGGCAATGAGACAGGTGAAGCTCCTGCTTTGTGGTTTTATTGCAGAATTTAAGTAACAAAATTATCCAGATCGAGAATCATCTCCAAATCATCAGGATGCCCCTATGAAAATAAGCACATTTTCCTGTCAAGACAGCCCCCTCCCAAAAGGCCTTTTCAGCAAGAAAGGCAAGTGGAAACGCTGAGACTTCCTATACCAACTTCCAACAATAATCTCGTGGGATATCCTCTTCTGATTTCTATTGCAGGGAATGCAAATTGCCTCATCTTGATGAGAGATGCAGGGTATTTATTCGAACAGGCCACTTGTTTGTTTAGAGCAGTGGGGAAGAACCATTTGAGCACCCAGGAGATTCATTGAATATGCTGTCCATGTTTGAAGAAGACTACTTTCCACAGGTATATCAAGTCTCTAACCAGAACATGAGCAATCAGCCAGGGGTTTTTCATTTGAATTCCTGTGAATTTAATGCATGTCAATGTAATATGATTGCTACTAGTATGGCTGTCCTGGGAACTCAAATGGCAACCCCCATAGGTCCCATTCTTGATAAACCACAAATAAAAGGGGATGTTTTGGTCACTGAAATTACAAGGACTTATGCTTGAAGGAATAACATACTAAAACCCCCAAGAACAGCAACCTGTGCCTCAGAAGATCCCTCGACAGGTCGCTACCTGAATCAGCCCGATTCCCTGCCCATGCATATTTCAACCTTCGACTTGGCACATGAGTTGCCAAAGATTAAAATTGCAGTACCACTTCAAGACCTTATTCGTATGCAGAGACAAAGAAGTGGCATCAACAAACTCTTTGGCTTAGAAGGCTCAACCAATCCATTGCATGCTCATCTTCAAGTATATCTAGGTATGAACATATCCAGCGAACGTCATCATTTTTACATTTCATTATTGATTAATGGTTTATTGCTTCTAAATTGTATGCTTGACTGGTACTAATGTTATGACTTTGGAAGTGATGAACACGTTAGGGTTACATATCACTAAATCTTACAGAAATGTACAAGCAACAGATTCTCAAAAAGTGCAGGTATCTGGGGTCATCAAAGACCTTGTGGTCCATTTGCAAGAGTATCCAAAGAGGGTATTGACCATGGATGTCATCATGGTTGATTGCCCATCCAAGTGGGAAAGCTTTTGTCCAAGAAGTTGGCAGCAGATACAATTGGAACCATACATATGAATTGGTCCTATGCAGACATCCAGTAGTGAAAGGCTATAAGGTAAGGTTGCACAGAGAGAAGAAGATGCTAAATAATGTTGAGGATCCGAGGAAGATGAACAATGAACCTTTATACAATCAGCCTTGGTTGTCGGATTTGGATGTATGTCTTGTAATGGATGGGCCTCAATCACTAGATAAATCACTTGAACCACATACAGAGTCCTATAAAAGATCCACATACAGAGTCCTATAAAAGATCCACATATTGGTGAGTTGGTCATTTCCTTTGATTGCACTGATCATGATGAAGAGGAACCAACTTGCCAGTTTGTTTCGATGTTTCTTCCTAGCTCAGATTGCAAATTTGAAGAAGAAGAGCAACACCATGCATACTTGAACAAAAACAGAGTTTGAGTTTAATTATCTCACCTTTGATTCGAGGAGATTTACAGTTGGGTGAGGTATTAATGCAGTAGCGGGTACGTACGTCTTTTGATTCATCAAGAAGATGATCTTCCTCGTGATTTGATATTGACCCAACATTCTGATTTGGTTATTCAATTTGATTATCATCCTCAATTTGCTTTTCCCTTCAGTCATGATCTAGCAAAATTGAAGATGATGGAGCTGTCTCAAGAAGTAGTTTAAAGAAGTTTGGGTTTTTCCCAATTTTTCTCATTCACTCCTCAAAATCCATGTTTTGGTATATCACCTGCAAACTTGCTTCATTGTTTGACAATTGAGCCTATGAATACATCTTGCCATCTCAACAGACTGCAAGATTTTGGCTTCATTGGAGGGCTGATGATCATGATCAGTCATCACAGATGTGATCTCTTTCCAGAATGAATAAGGGGCATTGGGCTCATAAAAAGAAATCCTTTCAATTGTGTAGTGTTAACCCCCAGATTTGCCTATGCAAATAGAGGGTTAATATCCAGCTAGCTTTCATCGAGCTGGTAGTCAGAGACAGCTTTCACCAAGATTGAAGACAAGTTTTCATAGAGATCAGAGACAAGTTTTTCAGGGATTAGAGTTCATTGCAAAGGAGTCATTAGTTTTGGGGAAAATTGTTATTTTTAGTAGTCTTCCTATTTTTTAGGAGCCAGAGTACGGAGGCCCACATGTCAGAGTTGATCACATATTTGGCATCCTTGCGAGCTCACAATGTCAATGAGCCTTTTCTGAGCAACATGCAAGACACTGCTATTTTTAACAGTTAGGGTTTCAGGGAGTCATATGACAATTCTAAGCATATATATGGATTCCTTGCAAAAAATCAAATCCGATGAGCCTGATTTCATTGACATGAGAGAAGTTGCTATTTTTAGCAGTGCCTATTTTTAGGCATACTGTATTTGGTAGTGTTCTCCTAGAAATTCCTAACATTTTTCATCTTTTCCTATTTTTAGGAGGACTACTATTTTTAGCATGTCTATTTTTAGCATTGCTATTATTAGCAGGTCTGATCCCCATGCAGTGTGACATGTGGCAGCAGGTAAGGGTGCCATGTTGGATGACGCGTGGCAGTATTTTTTGAGCAAACCCTAGGCACCCTAATCTTGAGGAAACCCTAGGTGCCTTATTGGATAAATTTGGTAGTGAGATAAGGTTGAGTTGCATGCATCAGTTCTATTTTCAGTGGATGACTCATCGGTTATTATTGGCAAGAGAGGGTGACTTTCTTGCATGAGAAGGATGATATTATTAGACAACCAATTTATTTTGGGAATTGCTTCACTTATCTTGAGTTGAGTCAACAATGCATGGAGGGCACATGAGCTAGGATAATTTTGGAACAGTTTATCTTCAATTTATTTCCAGTTAAGTCAACACCGCATGGAGAGTGTAAAAGGGCACATGAGTTTGGCTAAATTTGGAACAGGGCAGCTTTGTCTTAGTAAGAGTTAAAGAGATATTTATGGCTGTTAGGTGGTTATTACAAGCAGATTTCCTAATTTGAAACACCCACTTTACAGCAGAGAGGTTTTTGCTGCCTATAATTTCTGTTGAGCAGAAATCTTGTGATCAATCTTGTATTTCGTCTTCATGATGCGGCCAATCTCTAGACCAATACAAAGATTAAGTTTGACAGTGACTATGCTTTTTCCCGTAGCTCTTTAACTTGTTGATGCAATATTTTATGTCTTGTGCAGTGGTGGGTAGTTCTCATGCCTCTATTTTGATTGTATCAGTCACCTAGAGCGCATATTCTTTCTGTTTTCCTTTCATATTTAGCTGTTGCAAGTTGAAATTCTCTTGCCTTCTTTAATTATCAATGTTCTCTTGACTTTGGTTGCTTGCACGTATACCAAGGGCCATTATTTATGTGCTGATTTGTCATACTAACATGCAGATTTTCGAAGTAACTATCAGCACATAAACACTAGGGATGTCCCCTATGACTGGAAAAGCACCAGTCCGAACGGAGAAGCACTCAGCTAGTGACCTAGGGATGATTGCTTATTAGCTACTACTCAGTTTTATTTGCTACAGATCCTGGAGTCATCTGTCCATTGGTGCATTTCTGAGTGAAAACAAATTAGCACCGTTGTTGGGGACTACGTCAATCCTCGGACATTACAATGACATTGGTAAACTTTTATTTATTTTATTTT
The DNA here is from genome assembly GCA_010110895.2 of Picea sitchensis. Lineage (NCBI taxonomy): Eukaryota > Viridiplantae > Streptophyta > Pinopsida > Pinales > Pinaceae > Picea > Picea sitchensis. The sequence continues at coordinate 9,254 of SNQJ01S0057943.1, read as the reverse complement.
TACTCATTTGGCAACTTCATTGGTGTAGGATTGGATCATACTAACAAGTAGAAATCTGCAAGATTCAATCATACACAAGGCATTGTTCCTAGCCTTAGCGAATCTAAACATCTATTCCGAAACATGAGGGTGGATCACCACCTAACAACGTCCATTGGCAACTGCATTGAAGAAAGATCATGATTAATCATGGATGTTGAATATTTACAGTTGGTGCAGGATGATTTTTTGGAGTTTTGTCGCATTAAGAAGAGAGAAGATGAAACTCTTCCCGAGTTTCATCTTAAATTTATCAATACATGTGATAAGATCCACCCCTTACTCCAACCAAGAAAATTCATGGTGCATTATGCCTTTGTTTTTTAGTCAGAATTTTGTACCCTTTTTTGGAGTCAAAACCCGAGAAATTTAGGGCAAGCTTTCTTGGCTGCCCAAAGAGTACAGGAATTCCTTGTGACTACCCAAAGAGTGTAGGAACTTCTTGCTGCTGTAAAAGAACATGATGATGGAAACCTTGCATCTTATCAAGTTTTCAGAGACAAAAAAGATGAAAATGACTCATGCCTAGGTGATCATGAACATGATGATGGAAACCTTGCATCTTATCAAGTTTTCAGAGACAAAAATGATGAAAACAACTCATGCCTAGTTGATCATGAACTGGTAATTGCAAAACTTGAGCCATGTACAGATTTCCATAAAAATGAAGCTGAAAAGTGTGAAATTTCTCTAAACCCAGTTAACTAAACCAATTAATTTATCTTTTAACTGATTATACCAGGTTTTCTTCACAAATAAATAATGCACAGCAGAAAATAATAACCAGGAACTTAATAGTAAAACATAACAGCAATCACATCACATGTACACAAGTATTTTTGGACACGTCCCTGGAAAAACCCCGGAGGGAAAACCAGTGCAGCAGATTTGGAGATTTTATTATTCAGCAGGAAAATATAGAGATCTCTTACAATAAAATTGGCCCAGCCAAAATGCCAAGAAAAACCTCAGTGAATCACCTCCTCAACAGTTGTACGGCCCTTTTGCAAATACCCTTGAACCAAATCGTGCCAAAAGACTCCCCTGAGTGAGCCTCTGTGTAATCGTACGGCTGCCTGCATGGGTACTACGTCACATAGTACGGCAGCTCTTAGATCTGTAGTATATCACCTCTGCAATGTTGAAGATGTGTGCCAATCTCAATGAAGAGTCCTCCTCTGTCTCCCTGCAAACCCTCAAGCAATTCTCCTCTTTCTCTCTTCAGAAAATCGCCCGTCTGGTGCATACTGCACCCCTCACCAAGTTGATTTCTCTTTTACTCAATGAGCAAGTGAGAAACCCTATCTCAAAAGGATGGAGGGTCAAGATTGATCCTCACACATCTTATGAGATCAATGGTCAAGATTAAAAGACCACAACTTAAATTATTTCTCACTTTAACTTTATAAAAAGTGCTCATTAAGTCAACATTAAAATATAACCAATTCAATGTACGTTTTCCTAAGTACAACTTTAGGAAAAAGATTAACCCATCAACTTGGCTAAGTTTCATTGTCCTCCTCCATGCTAGGATGCCACGCATGGTGAAGACCTTCCTTGCTATCCAATCTCAACATTCCCTCTTAGCGAGNACAACTTAAATTATTTCTCACTTTAACTTTATAAAAAGTGCTCATTAAGTCAACATTAAAATATAACCAATTTAATGTACGTTTTCCTAAGTACAACTTTAGGAAAAAGATTAACCCATCAACTTGGCTAAGTTTCATTGTCCTCCTCCATGCTAGGATGCCACGCATGGTGAAGACCTTCCTTGCTATCCAATCTCAACATTCCCTCTTAGCGAGGAAGGGATTCTGCCTCAACCCCAGCTGATCTCTGAACTTCATAAACTTTTGTCTGCTCAGTGCCTTGGTAAAAATATCTGCTATTTGCTCATCATTTTATATGTAGTCAAGCCTCACGACTCCTCTCTGTACACAATCCCGGATGAAGTGATACATGATATCAATGTGCTTGCTACGATCATGAAACACCGAATTCTCAGAGAGCTTGATGCAACTCTAATTGTCACAGTGAATCACAGTAGCTTCTAGCTCCTGCCTGAACAATCCCAAGAGTAGCTTCCTAATTCACAATGCCTCACATGTTGCCAAGCTAGTAGCCATCTACTCTGCCTCAACAAGCTTAATGCCATTGATTTATGCTTCCTGCTGAACCAGGAAATGATGCCCGATCCAATGCTGAAACAACAACCCGAAGTACTCTTTCTGTCCTCTGCACATCCTGTCCAATCAGCATCCGTAAAGCCTGCCAATCTCACTCCACCACTACGCTCATATAACAACACGTACTCCACTGTACCTCTGAGATAGCGAAGCACATGCTTCGCAGCTATCCAATGTACTCTCTGAGGGGTCACCATGAACTGACTCAAAGAGTTTACTGCAAAGTTGATATCTGGCTGAGTGTTGACCAGATACATGAGCAATTCAATCAACTAACAATAGACAGTGGGGTCTACTGTCTTTGAATCTGATGCATCAATCTTCCTCCAATTCGTGACTAGAGGCGTGAACATGGGCCTACAATCTGTCATCCTGAACCTACACAAGATCTCCACTGTATACTTCCCCTGTCCCAAGAAGAAGCATCCATCCTGTTGCCAAACCTCCAGACCAAGGAAATAATGCATCAACCCAAGGTCTTTCATCTCAAACTCAGCTGCAAGGTTGGCCTTGCAGTCTGCTATCAGCTGCTCATCCCCTGTCAGAAATAGGCCATCTACATATAACACCAGTATGAGAGGCACCTCCCCTGCAAGAAAATACAAGTTCGGATCAGCCTCCCTCCGCTGGAAACCCATGTCCCTCAAGTAGTTGTCTATCCTCAAGTACCATGCCCGAGGTGCCTACTTGAGCCCATATAAGGCTCTCCTTAGTCTACACACATGCGTCTCTCTATTGCCTACGTCAAATCCTTCTAGTTGCTCAACATAGACCTCTTCCTCAACAACTTCATTAAGGAAAGCAGTCTTCACGTTCATTTGGTGAACGTGCCAGCCCTTCTCTGCCAACAATATGACTGCTCAGATCGAGGAATACCTGGCCACCGGGGCGAAAGTCTCCTCATAGTCAACTTCCTCTCGCTGTCAAAACCCCTTGGCCACGAAGCGAGATTTGTACTTGTCCATGCTTCCATCCACTGCATGCTTGACCTTGTAGATCCACTTGGATCCAACCACTTTTTTGCCTTTTATCTTGGGCATCACCTCCCATACATCATTTTTCATAATAGAGGCATATTCCTCCATCATGGCCTCCTGCCACACCCCATGTTGTACAGCCTACTCATAAGTGGAAGGCTCTGCATCAATAAGTTGTGTCATCAATGCCATGTACCCAAGTCTCTCTAATGGTTTACTTCGTCTAAAGTCTCTCTTTGGAAGCCCTGCCAACCTAGAATCACTAACTGTGGACTTATACCACTTAGGTCGTGGCCTAGTACCCTATTCCTGTGGAATTGCATCACGTTGTTCCTCCTCATCATCTAACTCCTGATGATCCTGTCCAACAGTCACTCTCTGAACACTTGTACCTGATCCTGTACCCAGTGTCTGTTGTTGTGATCCTGTACTCTGATCTTGTGCCTCCTTTGTCTTGACCCCTGAATCATGTCCCTGTTGATCCTCTAAATGTGTTGGAAAATCTCTCGACCTCCTCAATGCAAGCTCCTCCTCAAACTCTATATCCCTACACACAATGATCTTCCTGCGTGCTGGCACAAAAATCCTATAGGCCTTGGAAGCCTCACTATAACCAACCAAAATCCCCTTGTCTGTTGTGGGGTCTAGCTTCGTCCTCATCTCCGAAGGGATGTGACAGTAACATACGCTGCCCTAGATGCGAAAATGACTCACATCCGTCCTGGTACCTGTAAATATCGCATCAGATGTCAACTTCCCCAAAGTTGTGTGGGGACTCCTATTCTGAATATAAACAGCAGTGTGACTAGCCTATGCCCTCAAAAATAGTGGCAAACCTTGATCATGTATCATCGCCCGTGTTACTCCGACTATGGTCGTGTTCTTTCTCTAAGTCACTCTATTCTATTGTGGATTGTAAGGAACAGTGAGTTCCTTCTTGATCCCCGCTAATGCGCAATAATCCACAAACTCCTTGGAGGTGTACCCACTCCCATTGTCGGATCTCAAGACCCGAATCTTCCTGCCAGTCTGGTTCTCGACCAAATCTCTGAACTCCTGAAATTTGTCGAAGACTTCATCCTTAGTCTTCAGGAAGTATATCCAGGTCTTTCTGGAGTAGTCATCAATGAATAGAACAAAGTATTTGAAACCCCTCACTGACTCCACACTCATCAAACCACATACGTCAGATTGTATCAAGTCCAATACTCCCTCGGACCTGTGCTCGCTTGGTGGAAATGGTCTCCGGGCATACTTGCCAATTGCACAACCCTTGCAAGGGTCATTTTTCTCTGCTACAAACTTAGGCAATCCAGTGACTGCCTGTCTCAAGTGCCCCGACGCACCAAAGTGTAAGTGTGCCACAACTCACCCATATCTGTGGTTGTACTAGCGAACGCTCTCCCTGGCTAAAACTGTAATTTGTACACATTCTCTTCTCGAACCCCAATCATCATGTTCATCTGCTCGCTTGACCCTACTGGCCTGACGAACACCCTTCCCTTGCGGAAATTGACCTCATACCCTTTATCCTCTAGAGCAAAGACCGAGATAAGGTTCTTAGTCAACCCCGGAACATATAGTACATCAGCAAACCAAAGTGGTTTACCGACTCCCTCTAAAACGAGATCGTACCAACCCCTTGCACCTTGTAGCACCTGTCATCTCCAAGCTCTATAGCCAAATTCACATCTCCCTCCTGTACCCTAGTGAAAAACTCCTTGCATCCCGTCATATGACAAGATGCTCCGCTGTCCACAAACCACATGTCTGAGACTGTTGTGCTAGACATACAAGCTATGAAGCAAAAATCCTCCTCAAAGCTTTTGGCAAACTCATCCACTACTGCAGAAGTTGCCATCTGCAGTTGGTTCTTTTCTTCTTCTTTGGACACTGTGAGGCAAAGTGTCCCATCTTGTGACACTGGAAACATTTGACTTTAGAAAAGTCAATGTTCTTCTTCTTCCCACCTTTCTTCTTCTTGCCCTTGCCTTTACTCGCAAGAGCCAAGCCTTCTTCATCCACTATCTCTAGTGAAGATGATGATCATGACTGGCCAAGTCTGATCTCTTCCTGCACAAAATCATACCATAAGCGTTGCCATTCAGGTAACTTCTCCCGAGCTACCACTCCACGGACAAAGACATCCCATGACTTCGAAAATCTATCCAATTCAATACGCACCAACTCAGAGTCCTCGATCTTTTCACCAACTACTGCAAGTTCATCTCTAATCTGAGTTATTCTGGTAAGATAAGGAATCACACCCTCACCTTTGGCCATCTTGGTCCTGTTATAATGCAAGTTGTAGGTTGGGAAAAGCCCGACACAACCACAAAGCAAGTGCTACAACTTGGGAATCCTACACCCAATGTCACCTCGATGTAGGTCCCGCACTTCAAGGGTGACTAGGTCACTCTAGGAAGGCGATCTTGGTGACCCTAGGAGGAATGAGATGGAAATGGATAGAGATGGAAGTGGAGCCCCTAGAGTTCAATTCTAAGTGGAGTGAAACGTGTGGAATGAAGTCTTGGGAAGGTCCAAGGGTTGCCAAGTATGTTGAGTGACCTGCAAATGGTGAAATACCTGCCCGAGACACAAGAAAAAACACTTTGCAATGATGTATGTTAGTTGGATCAGCAAGTTAAGCTTGCTGTCCCTAATTTGCAGCGATAGATAATAGTATATATCGGCAATAATATGGTACTATAAGTTGCTCAATAAATACTAGAGATCAAGTAGAAAATGCAAGAGAAAGACTAGTAAATGACTAGCTAAACTCAAGACAAAAAACCAATATTCTAGTATTAAAAGATAAGGTTGTTGTAAACACTTGTCTGCAGCAAATTATATCATCCTTATGGCTGTAACATTCGATGTATTACAGCAAGAAAATCAGCCACTGAAAATCCCTCAAACTTTGCCATAAAGTGCGCTAGACCAAGAAGAACAAGTGTGCAAACTTTGAGCAAAATCCAATGGTTGATAAGAGAGTTATTCGAGCAAATGAGTTAGGGTTTCTGCAGCCCTAATGGCTGAAGATGTAATTTTATAACAGCAGCAAGAAGTAGCCCCTTGATGGGGACGCCCTAGTGGCTGTGAGGTGCCCATGGCACAAGGAATACAATCCACTTTGCAAGAAGTAAAAATGACCAAAAATCACGTTTCCCAATGCAATATTTTATTTCTCCAATGCAATAAAAAATGACTAGTGCTCTTAATTATTGGGTTAATGGGGTCATGCAAAGAAAGAGCTAGAGAAGCTACCTCCTTGGGGGTGTAAACCCTCTTACTCCCCAAGGCAAGTTTCTCTAGCTAGGGTAAGCTAAGAGGGTGTATGCCCTTATACTTCTCTAAGCAAACCCTTGTTTAACCAATAACATGAAGCATAAAATGATGAAGGTTGCGGTGGGGGTGTATGCCCTTATACTTCCCACCTAGCTCCTAGCACAATAACCTTGACTTGAAACAAATGATAGCATGAAAGTAAAGCCCATACCAATTCAAGGAAAAATGCCAAGATAATCCACCACAATAGCAAGAGATAAGCCTTCCAAGGCTAGCGCATCACTTCCATCAACCATAACATCAAGAAATAACCATAAACAAGAGTCAAGAGAGACAAGTTTGCCAAAGGTAGCGAAAATTTCAGACCAATACTTCTCACAATGAGGGAGAGTTATGATAAAATGAGATCTTATGGTCTCTTATTTATACAAAATGTCACCCAGGTGACTTGTCCATAAATTAAGGGGTAAACCACAAGACTAGGGGTCAACAACCCTAATCTTGCCCCCTTTAACAAAGTAATATTAAACAAGTCATTTAAAGTTTCACATTTGCACAAATAAACCCTAATTTTACATGGGCGCCTCCCCTTTAGGGGACATTTTGCCACTTGGAAGAAGTCGGTGGTGTTGGAGAAGGATGGGTAGGCCTCCAAAGGCCACATATCAAGCATCTAGAGTCTAGACAATCTCTTCATGGTGAACACCTTCTTCTCCTCAAAACGTCCATGTGTCAATGAGTGGCACCTCACCACCAAGCCCTAACCCCCCTAGGTGATGTCATGCCTTTAGGAGTGACGTTTTGCCTCTCCTAGGCAAAACGTTTGGCATGTGGGGGCTAGGCTATGTCATCCAAGTCATCCTCAAGGCCTTCCAAGTTTGATCTTTCTCATCCGACATGCGGGCCCTTGGCATCCAACCTATGGGCTTGTAGCCCCATGGAAGCCCAAGCTAGGCTTGTTCTCCCAAAACTGTCCACCAACTAGGTCCTGCAAAGACAAATGAGCACGCTCTCCAAGGATCTCAAGTCATAACATCATGATAAGTGAATCCAATCAATAAATGAGCCACCTAAGCATGTGCATCAAAGATCACT
>SNQJ01S0057942.1:106039-149244 GCA_010110895.2 Picea sitchensis | reverse complement strand
TATCGGGTTTTCCAGCCAAAATCTGACAGCTCAGACGGTTCCTAACTAATTCGGATTTCACGTATCGCGATTTCCACACTTCTGTGCAATTCCAAAGGGATTTAAACCCTGTGCACACTTTCCAGATCTAACGGTTACAAGGGTTCACCTTCCCTCCCGAACAGATCCTAAATCTCCTACACTTCTGGTGTGGAGCCCTCTCTCCCCGTGGACTTATACCACACTGGCTGCGGTTTCATAATGCCGCTATACCTCCTGAGCTTAAAACTCGTCAAGTAACTCCTTGACACTTTGGAGCAAACCAGGGTCCGAAATTGGCCTTCCAGACCCAATTTCTCTTCGCATTCTCGGTCCAAAGACCGCTCCACTGGCCCATCTAGGCTCAGTGTCGAAACCTTGGCTCTGATACCAAACTGTAGCACACCTTTTATGCTACTAACCACTTTGTACATAAATCATACATATGTTATACAATCCACATGCATTTAAACAAATAAACACATTTAAGTTCAGAGTAAAACATATTATTTACTGCTATAATTAATAATCAATAATGTATCATATAAATTCATATACATAGCGAAAATCATGATACATAAGCAACACATTCATGCAAAACATGATTAAATCATAATCAGATACTTATCTTCTAACAATGGTAGATTCCACCAACCAAGTGCAGGTCACCCCCGAGCTGGGACTAAGCTCCACCCCAAGACAAGGAATCCTAGGCTAGACTGAGGTTGCAGGGAAAACAACACACAACCATAAGGAAGGGATTCCCTCCAAGGAACCTCCCATGCTCACTGCCCATGGACCTTCATTCCCCACATGCCTGTTCCACCCCAGGAGTATACACCTTCTCTGTCACCTGGACAGTCCTTCGGCTGCTAATCTCCCTTGCCTTGGGTTACAGGAACATGCCGGATCAGAATTCTCCGGGCTCTATGGCAGCTACAAGGTTCCTTCCAGGAGTTCTCTCCTTCCTCTGCGCACTCTCTCACCTGGAGGGAGTCTCTCACAGGTCCAACAACCTATTTTTCCAACTCCAACCACCTCTCTCACCTAGAGAGAGTGTTGTACAAACTGACCAACAAGCCACACAGGATCAAACACTACACGTTCACCACAATCCACAGGAATCTAGACACGAACACCCCAGGGCAACTCCAGACAGGTGCAACAGTATAACCAGGCTTAGCAGGGACGGGACACTTCTGTTTTCTCAATTTGGCAACATGAGATAGACTCACCCTCTGGATTCTCAGGGATGCGTGACGAGTCGTCCACGTAGGGGTCGATTCAGACTCCCTGGTTTAGAACAGAGAAGGGGCGCACCAACTTTCCAGAACAAACACGGACTCTTTCCCAAATCCATGTAGGCTTCTTGTTCAGGGAATACACACATCGATTTTCTCAGATCCAGACACAGACGTTTCGAATCATAGGGACGCACCCAGGTTCTATGCAAGAGTCGGGTTGGTAGTACTATCCAGAGCTCCGTACGCGTTCAGACAATCAGTAGAATAGGGAGGAACCCTTCTCACGGCTCACCCTGACCGTTTTATTCGCATGCGTCAGGGTTGACACTTGTCACCCATGAAACTGCATGCGTTCCACCAGCACGCATCTCCCTTATATGTTCTCCCCTTGCCAGAAACTTAGGATAAAACATAAAATGTACATGTCTTTTGGGGATAATATTAAAATATTATTCCCAGGATTAAGCCCCCTAGGCTTAACACTTAGCCCCTTTTCCCACCTTCCAGCCCCTAATTCCTTGCCCACTCTATGGATTCTTAGTCCCCCTTCACTCATTCATCGTGGTCGGTCTGCACACGGCGGTGTTTATATTTTATTAATTTTTCTGCGTGATTACATATACAACAGCAGGCTCCTGGCCTTCAACACTCAGGCTCCCTGGCCTAACAAACACATAAGCCTCTAGCTTATAAAAACTTGGCTCACCAGCCTATAAAACATAATTACAATTCATTTCCAAACATGGTTTACAACGGGGCTCGACCTTGGGGACACTACAAAATATCTTGTTTTTCTTGCTTTTCTGCTTCTAACTTCTCTTCTTCATCTTCCCCTTCTGCTACATCTTCTTCCTTTGCTTCTTCTTCATGAACCTGTTCCATTGATTCCTTTTCGTCTTCCTTTATTTTTCTTCCACTTGTCTCATCAATCATCACATTGATGTTTTCCACAACTTTGTTGAGTCTTATATTGAAACATTTGTATGCTTTCCTTGTGCTCGAGTACCCAACCAATACACCTTTGTCCACACAAGAATCAAACTTTTCGATTATGCCATCTTCTCTTTTGATGTAGCATTTTCTTCCAAAAGCTATGAAGTGCTTCACATTTGTTGGTCATCCTTTCCATAGCTTGTAGGGAGTTTTATCGTTGTTGTTTGTGAGAATTACTTTGTTTTGAATGTGAATTGTTGTATGAACTACATGTGCCCAAAAGACATATGTCAACTTGGAATCCATTAACATAGTTCGATCCATTTCATGTATTGTCTTGTTCTTCCTTTCGATGACTCCATTCTATTGTGGTGTCCTAGCAACGAATAATTTCCTTTTTATCCCATGCTTGCTGCAAAAATCCATAAATTCCTTTGAAGTGAACTCTCCTCCATTATCTGATCTCAAACATTTGATTTTTGAATCTATTTCATTTTCAACCATTTCCTTGTATATATTGAAGTTCTTGAATGGTTTTGACTTCTTCTTGAGAAACAAATTGCAGTCACCCTTGTATAATCATCAACCAATAACATAAAATATTTCTTACCTTTCAACCCTTTTGTTCTAGTTGGTCCAACTAGATGAGTATGCACAATTTCCAATGGCTTTGTTGTGGAGTATTAATTTGACTTGAATATGGTCTTGGTTTGTTTTCCTTGTTGACGATACTTTCATAAAGTGTTGGCTGGCTTTGTGATCTGAGGCATTTCTTTGATTACTTCCTTTTTGTTGACTTTGACAAGGTTATCAAAGTTCATGTGACCCATTCTTCTGTTCCATAGGCAAACTTCATTTTCCTTTCCTAGATAACACTTTTCATTTCCAGTTTCTATTAATACATAAATGTTGCTTGAAGTTCTTACAGCTATTGCAACCACTCTGCCTGAACCTTCTTTTCTTATTTCACACTTCTATGAAAAAATTTTGTGGCCTTGGTCACATATTTGAATTACACTTAGAATATTTTGTTTCATATATTCCACTAGTAGAACATTTATGTCTTGGTATCCTTATTTCCAATTCGGACTGTGCCTCTTCCAATGATTCTAGTTGAGTCATCATTTCCAAGGAGAATGATCCATCTCTTTCCTTTCTCAAGGTTAAAAACTTGTCCTTATCACCTTTCATGTGCTTTGAGCAACCACTTTCAACATAACAACCATGCTTCTTGTGTTTAGCTTGTAAAGAAAGTGTGCATTCTTCATTGTTGAACCAATTCTTCTTTCTTATCCATATTGTTTGAGGTTCTTGTCTGTGACTGTTGTTATTTTGTTGTGATTCTCTTGGAGGAACTGTCATTCTACAATATTTGGCCATGTATCCAAATTTGTTGCACTTGTAGCATTCCATCTTAGTACTCAAGGATTCAAACCCATTATAGCTTTTGTTCTTTGTTTTACAGGGCCTTCTTGAATAATCATTTCATGCATAACTTTCATGGTTGTATCTATTATTGTTATTTTCTCTGCAATTCACAGCCTTATGTCCAAAATTGTTACATGAATAACATAAAACAAGAAATATGGTTTGATACCTGGGAGTTGTAGATCTTCTAAAATGAGTTACTCTTCTAAAGCCTTCTTCTTGAGGCCTTCTTGTTTCTTTCTGTCATTGATTATGAAATATGAATCTTCCAGGTGGAGGAGTGTCATTGTGATCTTCCTTGTAAAACTTCTTGTCTCCTTTGACTATCTCTGCATATATTTTTGGTTTTGTTTCTTGATCTATTGTTTTGGAGCTTGATGCATTTTCTGTCTAGTTGTATCCAAGTCTAGATTTGTCATGATTTGGACTTTGACTGCTAATAATCGTTTCCAAAACTTTGGAGTTGTTCTGCATGTTTTTCTTTCGAAGGTATTTTCTCAATGTGAAAATATTTACTTCTAAACCTCCAATGATATTGTCTTTTTATTCTAGCCATTATTTGAGTGCTTCTTCAATTATTTTGTCTTCTTCAACTTGGTTTTTTAATTTATTGATCATCCACTCTAGTTATTCGAAGTTGGAATTTTGAGTTTCCTCTTTTCCTTTTAGTTCTTCCTGTAGTGACTTGTTTTTCTTCTTTTCCCTTTTTATAACTTCTATGGCACTCAACGGTTCTTCTCTTTAGTCAAATTCTGCCTCTTCATATTCTTCTTCGGTGCCTTATTCATCATAATCTTCTATTCCCATGAATAGAACCCTTTTTGTATCACTTTCACTGACTTCATCTTTGTCTGATGAGCTGCAATCTTCTTTGGTGCAAAAGATTTTCTTGAAAAAATTATTCTTGGTTCTTTTTCTTTTGTATATTTTTTTCTTATTTGAATCATCTTCGTCATTCCTTTTCGTTTTCTTATGGGGACATTTTTTAGCGAAATGACCAATACCCTCATTATTAAAACAAATCAATGGAAGATTACCTCTATATTTGTCGATTCCCTTTTTCAATCTTCTTACGAAGTTGGCTACTTCTTCGTCTTCTGAGATGTCATTGTTGCTTCTATATGACTTTGCTATTTTCTTTCTCTTTTTATTTGACTTATTGGATGCTTTGAATGCTGCTTCTTTTGTAACTGGATTCTCTTGTTCTATTTTGATTTCATAGGTTGTGAATATTCCCTGTAGCTCATCCATGATTATCAAGTCCATATCAGTTCTTTCTTCTAGTGATGAGATCTTAGGATCAAATCTCATTGGAAAAGATCTTAGTACTTTTTGAACAATTATATATTCATCAACTTCTTCTACCAATCCTCTAATTGCATTCACCATTTCATCAACTCATAAAAAGTAAGCTGCAATATTTTTAACTTCCTTCATCTTCAATTGTTTAAATTGACCTCTGTGAGTTTGAAGCTTTCATGCCTTGACTTTTCTGTCTCCTTCATAAAAATTTTGAAGTTTGTCCCAAATATCCCTTGTGGAGTTGCAATGCATAACTTTGACATATACTGAATCAACCAAACCATTCAGGATAAATTTTTTGGCTTTTGAATTATTCAAACTGAGTTTCCTTCCATTATCCTTTTTTGGAGGAATGACATGTTATTTATATCCATCTACTACTAATTGTCAAGCCTCAAATCCCTCACCTTGTACATATGTTTTCATCCTTCTGCTCTAGAATGCATAGTTTTGTCCATCAAACTATGGTATTCCATTTTTATACGTATAGTTTCTTTCCATGATATACCTTCTAGTGGTTAAACTGAATCCTGAAGGAACCTTCTCTGATACCAATTGTTGGATTACTGAGAGGAGGGGTGAATCAGTAATAGAGAAATTAAAATCCTTTTTAACCATAGTATATATGTGTTGTTAACTTTATGATCAATTTACCAATATCATTCAACAAGTGCAAATTCAATAAATGAACCATGAACAATGAACAATCACACACATACACAACACACCAGTATTTTTACGTGGAAACCTAATGCGAAAGAAAACCACATAATTCTTTTTCTTATATGTCTTCAAAAATTAAATTCATTGGAAGCACCAACTTCCTTTGTTATCTAGCTACAATTGGAAGGTGTTTCCAACCCCCTATATTTTTAGGCTACAACATGAGGGAAGCTCCAACTCCACAATTCTTTGGCTACAACTAGGAGGCTACAACCCCCTATGTTCTCCAGCTACAACCAGAAGGTGGCTAATACCACCTATCCTTGCCCCGTCCAATCGCCTTAAAATATAAGTGCCAAATGTGAACAACTTGTCACTATTACTGTTGAGAACTGTTACTATCACTGCTAACATATGTTACTATCACTGATTCAAATCTGTCACTGGCCTGATTCTTCTTCAAAACTTTCTTGCAGATCCACGAACTGTATATGTTGCAACACACAAGTATCTGCACTTCTATTAACTGCAACTCACGACTATCCACGACCTTCTTCACTGCAACTCACAGATTACTAGTAACTCTCTCAACTTCACTATTTTTTCCTTTGTCAACTATCACTGCTGAACATGATACTAGAAATCATCACTCTAGTCTCATATTTGATCATATATGTCACATAACCTATGCCAAAAGTATGAAACGAATTCAAGAATGCCTCACCACCCAAGTGCCATACATAAACCATGAACCATTCATCATATATATGAAACCCTTACATCCATCATATAGTAAACCATAATTGTAATGCAACCTCAAGCTGTATCAATATCTTCAATAACGTCAAGATACCTCAAATGTGCTCCAAATCACAAGATGTACTATAACAAACTATCTCATGGAGTGTGCCAACCATATCAAGCCAATATACCAAAAATATACCACTGTAGATCTTCCTCATATAGCAAGTACCAACCAACGTAAAAACCCTCAGAGGTACATCTTTATCTTCCATGATCAAACCCAGTGCCATTACCAATAACCAAATACAACAAGTATCTAACATACATTTTTAATGTTTGTAGAAGGTTCTGTTGTACCAGATCATTGTTACAACTTACTGTAGTCACTTCTCAGCCCTGCAACTTGTCACTGATGATAGATTAGATCTTCCTTTTTATCTTTGGCAACAGATATGCGCTTTGTCTTTAGTATTCCCGTGGGTATCCACACTTTGTGCCATTGTGGCCTGTGGATGTTCACCCCCTTCTAGTACTGCAACCTACAAATGTCTTCAATAAAACCCTATTTCAGTACCCACAATATTGGCCCTTCATACCTGGAACTTTGTTGCTTCTTTAGAGTCATTGTTATAGATTTGCCAATGATACTTTCCTATAACAATTCAAAAAATAGATATTCAATGTGCTCAATAGGTGCTAATAAGAAACCCTTGCTCTCTTATTTATACTCTCCAAGTAGATTTTTCAAGGGGTTACCTTCTAATTAACTTTACACAACTTCCTTCTTTTATGGCTAACCCACTTCTAACCACTTTGTCCACTTACAACCACTTTCCACAAATAGTAAACTCACCACTTCTAGTTGCAACTAATTTATGTTTAATTATTTTATTTTTGCAACAACTTAATTCATGATTAACTCCTAGTTATCACTACTTTGACTAGTAAGATTCTTCTAGGAGCTTCTAGAATAAATTGACTTCTTTGACCTTCTAGGGGCTTCTAGATAACTCATGAGGGTTCTCGAACTTCACAAGGCCATAAATCTCTAACCATGAGGAGTTATGTGATGTTCCACATATCACCGGAAATGGCATGACATGTACTATCCATATAGAATAGTCTTACCTACAAATACATTGATCTTCATACCTTTATACCTCAAACAATCTAGAGTCCCTTAACCATACTATTGGGGCTATTGGAATTTGCTACCAGACTTGCTTCAAGGGTTGACATCAATGAAAACCAACCCAATTAATCAACAGCTGGGATGAATGTCTGAGGTATGTATCCACTTTGTGATTTCATAAAAAATATAAGTGCTTTGTTATGTGTTTATTTGCTTAGTATTATGTGTATTTATATATATGCTTAATTTATGTCGATGTGCATGAGTATATTATGGTATAAATTATGCATCATATGACATGTTGTTGGTATTGCATATTGTTTCATATGCATGAAATATTTTAGTTGGTATCAGAATGGAATATAAAGATTATATGATCCTTTGGGAAGGATGGAATTAATTAATTAATGGTAACAAAGTTTTATTGAGTGAGTTAAAAGTAAAATTTGAAAATTTATGAATGTGAGAGAGTTGGGTTTTTAGTGACATATGCCCAAAAGTGAGTCTGTGGTGTGTTCCAATATTAATTGATTGTCATCAATATTGTTGGGCATTTGGCTAGTTCCATATCGACGAGTGTCTAATTTAAATCCCCCCGGGTTAGACGCACTACTCTACACTAACGAGCATACTAGTGATGCCATCTATGAATGAGGATAAGCATATATAGATATAGATATATAAATTTGTTACTTGAGTCTAGTTTGGGTTGTTAAGTGGATTTTTTATTCTCATGTAATGTCCGCTTTCAATTGATCATGACAGATGATGACTTAGTAGCATATACAACTTTCGTAGGCTATAGTCAATAGGGAAAAGGGAGTCACAAAGGTTTATTTGGTGTCACTAGTTTAAAAGGACGATAAATTCTAAAGTGGCATTAAATAAAAACAAATAATTTTTTTTAAATGAAATTAAGAGGGAAACCAAAGTGAGGGTTTGATTTAGTCAAAAAGGGGAAAGATCTAGAAGGATCGGAGGAAGGATAAATATAGGTATAACCCTTCACTTTGAAATTATGATTTGATGAATCATTTTGGAGTGTTCTTGGAGCCATTGTTTCATTAGGGTTTAACAAAACCCTTCCACCATTGGAGTCTTGTTTCGATGGTGCAATATCCACCCTAGCTAGATAAGAGGGGGATCCATCTAGGATTTCCATTAGAGATTTAGATTGAGGTTTGATTGAGCTAGAGGAATATCAGTGTGCACGAGGGATTTTATGAAGATTTCCAGAGGAGGTCGATTCCAAAATATGCAGTTTCCTGGAGGGCTTGGGGAATAGTATCAAAGGCACCCTACCAAGTGTCCTGTGAGGTTCCCCCTATCTCCCAGACTGGTCACAGGAGGATCTCTATCATAAGGGTTGAGTGATCACAATAATCCATTTGGATAAGATCCATAGGGCTGGAAGATTATTGATCCGGATTTAATGAGCAGAAGGAAATGAATATAGATTATTAACAGGCCCTTAACACAAAATAAAAAAAGATACAATAAAACTGGTTTTCTATTCAATAACGAAATAAGATGAAACTATAAAATGTAGCGAAAACAAGCTTGTTGGAATGGTGTCGACTTATCTCTGAGAAGAGATGTGACGACAATGCACATTCACAAGAAGCAGATTATAATGAGGTTCTGAAGGAATTTTTACAATAAACAAGAATGCCAAAAACCATAGACATCCAAAAACCATAGACATCCAAAAACCTAACCATAGGAGATGAAGTTCCAAAAGTTATGTGGGCCCCGTTTGGGTAAGTTAGTACATCAACTTCCCGGGGTCGTAACTGTTGCATACGATCTCCGTTTTAGGTGTGTGATAGCCCATTGGAAAGGTATCATCGAGAATATTTATTTTAGGGAATAAATAATGAATTAGACCATCATTGAGGAGTCTGATCCTGAAAAACCTTCATTTAGGCCCTCAAAATGGCCCCAGAAGTTAAAACTGCTAAAAATAGTAAATTGCCAAAATTGTCAGAAAACTGTTTTGAGCTAGTTGGAAAAGGTGGGTGGCCACCAATATCCATCTGGATCAATACTCCCTCCTTAGGAAGAAATGGTCTCCATTGCATTGAGGTCCCCCATCAGATGAGGAAATTTCTGTTGAATTTGGCCCCAGGTGATCCACTTGCCTTAGTGCAGGAACTGCCCTGCTTTGACGACTTGATAAAGTTGGATCCTTTATTGTCGAGTGCCCTTGATATGTCCATACACAATCTGATCATTGGATTCCTATTGTATGCAGTCGGGGTTGAGCTCTGTTGGTGTCAGTTGTTCTGCTATTTCTGAGGTGTCCAATAATGGTGGGAAATAAGGGCGAAGGAGATCCATGTTGAACACTGGGTGCAGGCCAAGGAAAGGAGGAATGTTGAGCTCAAAAGAATTATCCCCCATGACCTTGGTGATAGTGTATGACCCATAATAGAGTGGGTGAAGATTTTGATGGGGTCCTGTAAGGCGTTCTTTTTGCAAGTGCAACCAAACTTTATCGCCCACCTAAAACTTATGTGGCATCCAATGTTGATCATGGCACTGTTTGTACTTGTCATTGGACTTCTGTAGGATATCCTAAACCTATTGGAGGATGTGTTGGATCCGCTCAATGAACCGGGTGGCTTTGTCATCTTTAGTTGGAGCAAGAGATGAGTCGGTCGAGGTGTCCGCAAGGGGAAGTGCAACATCTATGGGACCCAATGGTTGGAATCCCAACCCCACCTGATCTCTTTTCTATGGGACCCAATGGTTGGAATAAAAAATGTACCCAGACTCTTTCAAAGAAGAGCTTGGTAGTGGCCTTTGTTGTGATTCTCTTCTTGCAGGAAACCAAAATCACCATCTTAGAAAAGCGATCAACAACCACAAAAACACAGTCATTTCCCTGCTTGGTGGACGGGAGGCCCAACATGTAGTCCATTGAGATGGATTCCCATGGCCTGTCAGGAGTAGGAAGAGGGGTGTACATGCCCTATTTCTTAGTGGTCGGTTTGGAAATAGCGCAGGACCTAATATACTTGTTGAGCTCCTGTCGAAGTTTTGACCAGTAGAAATGTTTATGTAGCATCACCACTGTCTTTTCGATGCCGAAGTGTCCTGCCACCCGACTGTAGTGGGCTTCCCAAATAAGCTTCGCTCGCTCACTTGATGGAACACGAATATGGCCCAGACAACACAACAACCCTTCATGAAGATGGAAATTATTGGCAATTGTGTTTCCACCCAACATTTGGTAGGTGGTGGCGAAGTCGGGGTCTTTCTCATAGAGTTGGGACCATCCAGATGTCTCATGGCAGTAAGAGTCTATCACCATGGTGAGTGCCACGACTGGCGGTCTGCTGAGGCAATCAACGATGCGATTGGTGCTTTCTATTTTATACTTGATGTTGAGGTGGAATTACTGCAAGTATGTGGACCAATTTTGATGGCGGTCATTCTATAATTTTCCCCATGTATGTATGAACTGCAGTGGCTTATGATCAGTGTGGATGACTGCCTCCTTCCCAATAATGTAATGTCTCAACTGGCGATAGGATTGCACAATGGAGTACATTTCTTTGTCGTAAGTAGGGTACTTACGAATAGTATCTGACAGTGTATCACTATGATAAGCCACATTGTGGTCATGCTGAGTGAGAATGATGCCCACAACATAGTCTGAAGCATCTGTCTCAATCTCAAAGGGATGTTGCAGGTCTGGTAGTGAAAGTACTGGGGCTGAGCACAAGCGTAGCTTCAAATCATCAAACGCTTGTTGTTGGCACTGGCCCCACACAAATTTTTCCTTACCACCACCCCTATTGATTTGGTTGAGGGCCCATGCAATATGGGAGAATCCCAACATGAACCCCTGGTAGAAATTGGCAAGGCCCAAGAAGCTCCGAAGCTCAGTGAGTGTTGTTTGGGCTGGCCAGCAGGGATGATTTTAGGGGCTAAATTTCACTCATGGGCTAATTTTCCATGGTTTTTCCAAAAAAGAGATTCGCTATTTTAAAAATAATTCGCCCAAATTCTATAGCATAAAATTATTTTACCTTAAAAATCGCCAAAAAATTATAAAAACTATATAAAATCCTTATAAATTTGAATATTTTTACAAAAATATCGCCAAACATTTATAGTTGGAATATGAAGGATTAGTAAGATTCGCCAAGGTTTATACATTTTAAAATAAATTTCTATCCTTAAAATCATCCCTGCTGGCCAGTCATAGATGACTTGGATCTTGGTTGGATTCACATGTACACCATGTTGATCAATGATGTAGCCCAGGTAATGGACCCTGTCCATGCCGAAGGATCATTTTTCCAAGTTGGCATATAGCTTGTGCTGCCGCAGGGTGTGCAGAACCTGCTGAATATGTTGTAAGTGTTCGGTCCAAGTCTTGCTGTAAATTAGAATGTCATCCAGATACACCACTACAAAAGTATTAGTGAATGGTCGCAGGATATCATCCATCATCCTCATGAAAGTGGCTGGAGAATTTTTCAAACCAAGGGCATGGCCAACCATTCAAAAAGGCCTTCCTTTGACTTGAAGGCGGTCTTCCATACAACTGTCTGTTCTATCAGGACTTGGTGGTAGCCAGACTTCAGATCAATCTTACTGAAGTATTTCACCCCCGTGAGTTGATCGAGGAGGTCGTTGATTCGGGGAATCGGGTACCTGTTTCTAACTGTGATTTTATTCAGAGCTCGGTAATCAATACAGAGTCGCTAGGTTCCATGTTTCTTCTGTACCAACACAATTGGGCTCCCGCAAGGTGATGAGCTGGGGTGGATGTGACCCTTGTGGAGCAGTTCTTGGATATGTCGCTTGATCTCCTCATTCTCTAACAAAGAGTGACAATAAAATGGCCCATTGGGTAGCGGTGTGCCATGGGTCAGATCGATGGGGTGTTTGACCTGGCAGTGCATAAATACCCCTGTAGGTGAGGAGAAGATATCTGAGTATTCTTCCACGACCTTATCTACCTGCTTCTGCTGTGTGGAGAGGTCGGCCGCATAGACCCTGGATGTGGTTGTGATATTTCACTTATTCTGAGAGTGAATCATGAAGAAGAGAAACTTCCCCGTCTGAGAGATGACCTCCCTGCATTTATTAACAGAGATCAAATAAATAACACTAAGTGGGACTACCTCGGGTATCCTGTATAATTTCCTATCCAAAGTAATAATAACACTACGAGGCCTAGACTCATATACAACATGACGTTTCCATAAATAAGGTTGGCCCAAAAGAACATCAAAAACTTTGAGAGGAGAAACATCATACAATACCTCATCTTTGAAGGGCTTGATGGCGTACGATAGTCGACACTGTTGGATGACACATAGATCATTTCCTTGGCGGAGCCATCCAATGGTGTAGGGTTGTGGGTGCAGCGTTGTTGGCAGGGCTAGCCGCTTGACGACCTCTGCTGAGATGAGGTAATTCTGGCTACCGCTATCAACGATGAAGTGCAGTGGGGTGCCTTTTACCCACATATGTGAATGGAAGAGGCGCTCTCCTTCTTCTAGCTCGTCTGGTTCACCAAGATGGAGCTTGGTGGTAGCAACGGTGGCACTGGGTTCCGTGTCAATGATCCATCTTCCCCTTTCTGGTTCTGTCTCAGAGTTAGAATCTGCATTTGATTTAGAGGCTTTCACGTCGGCCACCAATGACTGCTTTGAGCGGCAGTCAATAGTGTTATGCCAAGGGCTCTTATGGAAGTTGCACTACTTCCCGGTATCTTTCTTTGTCTTTTCGGTGTCCTTCTTTGATTTTAGTTTGGACTGGTTTTCCTGATACTGTCCATATTTTCTCTGTCCTTTTTTCTATGGGTTGAGGCCACCCTTTCCTGGCTTTTGTTGTGGGGGGTTCCTAGGCCCAAATTGCCGCGTCTTTTGTTTGAGCTTTTGCTTGATTTTGACGGCATATCGGTAGGTCGTGACCAAGGATGAGATGTCCAGAAATTCCATTTCATTCTGGATGTATCTATGCAGAGAATTGCGATACTTGAGCACCAAATTTCACTCTGAATCTTTTATACCCAACTTGGTGAGCAAGGTATGGAATATATTTGTGAAATCTGGCACTACTTGGTCTCTTGCCGCAGTGTGGTCCATTTGGTATACAGGTCGTCATAACTTCCGACAGGGTAGTATTGTTCCTTAATAGAATCCCTAAAGGATTCCTAGGTTGCTGTGACTGAAAATAATGAGTTTTCCTCTGTTTCCTTTTGCTTACATAAATTTTCCCACCAATATTTGACATGGAGAGTATTTTTGAGGAGCGCAAAAGTAATCTTTTCTCTATTCGAAAAGTTATGGAAAGAAAAATACCCTTCTACTAGATTTAACCACTTGTCTACAACATCTGCGTCTATCTGACCTTAAAATATAGGAATATTGAAGTTTATTTGTACCTTGAAGGGGGCATTGCCTCCATTCGAAGAAGATGCATCGCCTGTTGTTACCCGCCAAAGGATTTGAGCGAAACTATCCATCATCTCGTTCCTCTATTGTGTGAGGGCTTCCTCAATCAACAGTTTGAAAGGATCTCATGTCCCATCATCTTTGTTTTCTCCTGCCATGAGAGGTCACTTGGGCGTGCGAGAGCTTCTGTCCTCAAGAGAAACAAGCTCGAGACCCAACTCTTTGTACTCCGACCTCGTTGGGGACATGCATTAAGACGACAAGGAGCATACCGCTCTTATACCACTTATCCGGATTTTATGAGCTGAATGAAATGAATGTAGATTATTAACAGGTGCTTAACAAAAAATAATAGAGATACAATAAAACTGGTTTTCTATTCAATAACAAATTAAGTTGAAACTGTAAAATGCAGCAGAAACAAGCTTGCTGGAATGGTTGCGGCTTATCTCTGAGAAGAGATGTGATGAAAGCGCGCATTTGCAAGAAGAAGATTACAATGAGGCTATGAAGGAATTTTTACATTAAACAAGAATTCCAAAAACCCTAGACATCCAAAAACCTAACCCTAGGAGATGAAGCGCCAAAAGTCATGTGGGCCCCATTTGGGTAAGTTAGTACATCAACTTCCTAGGGTCGTAACTTTTGCATACGATCTTCGTTTTAGGCGTGTGATAGACCGTTGGAAAGGTATCATCGAGGAGATTCATTTTGGGGGCTCAATCATGCCTTTTTCTATAATTGAGTAGCTTGATCCCAAAAAAAATTCATTTAGGCCCTCAAAATGGCCCCAGAAGTTAAAACTGCTAAAAATAGTAAATTGCCAAAATTGTCAGAAAACTGTTTTGAAGTAGGTGGAAAAGGTGGGTGGCCACCGATATCCATCTGGATCAATTATTTTCATAACGAAATCCCTGAAGTAGGTCGTAGTAGGTTAGAAGAACCTTGGAGAAGTTGACATCATTGGAATCATTCCAGGTTTTTTATTTGAGTTGTTTTATGTTAGCAGACATTGTAGTTGCCTTGTAACTATTAGATCTGTGTGTTTAGGAGTATTTTGCATATTTTATTGCATTCATTAGAGATATTTTTTATTTGAGGGTTCCAAACCATAATAATATTCCATTATTATCTTCTCTATTTTCTGTATAATGAATGCATGCTATAGATTTGACAATATTCTTATCTTGGAAACATATGCAAACTGTTTGTAAGAAGTTAGCAACAACCTTATTACAAGTGTTTGTCAAATTTACATAAAGATAAACTAAAAATTTGTGGACCGTCTTATGGAACAAGTTTTAGGTTGTGAAAACCCCGACCCAACCACGGAACAAGTGCTACAACTATGGGAATCCTACACCCAATGTCACCTTGATGTACCTCCCACACTTCAAGGGTGACTATATCACTCTAGGGAGGCGATCCCAGTGACCCTAGGAGAATTGAGACGGAGATAGAAGGAAGTGGAAATGGAGACCCTCTAGGTCAATTCTAAATGGAATGAAGTGTAGGGAGAGATGCCTTATAAGTCAAGCAAAGGATTCCCCACAAGTTTAGTTCTTTTTCGAATGATTGTACCTGACCGAGACACAAGAAAACAAACCTTGCAACAATATATGTTAGTTGGATCAACAAGTTAAGCTTGCTATCCCTAATTTGAAGAAATAGATGACAGTATAAATCAGCAAGAAAAATATACTATAAGATGCTCAAAAAATGATAAGGATCAAGTAGAAACAACAAGAGAAAAACTAGCAATTGACTAGCTAAACTCAAGTTGAAAGAACTAGTACTCTTAGCATAAAAGATAAGGCTGTTGTAAAAACTTGTCTGTAGAAAATTATATCAGACTTATGTCTGTAACATTAAATGTATTACAACAATAAAATAATCCACTAGAATACCCTCAAAATTTTCCATAAAGTGCGCTAGGAAAAGTAGAGTAAGTGTGCAAAATTTGAGCCAAAACCAATGGTTGAATAAAGAGATATTTGAGAAAGTATGTTAGGGTTTCTGCAGCCCTAATGGCTGAAAATGAAAATTTGTAATAGAAGAAATAAGTATCCCTTAGACGAGGAAACCCTAGTGGCTAGGAGGTGCCCAAGGCACAAGGAAGACAATCCACTTTTGCAAGAAGTAAAAAGACCAAAATTCACATTTCCCAATGCAATAATTTTATATCGCCAATGCAACAAATCAATGACTAGTTCCTTTAATATTGGGTTAATGGAGTCACAAGGAGCTTATATAAGCTACCTCCTTGGAGGTGTAATCCCTTTTACTTCCCAAGGCAAGTTTCTCTAAGTTGTTTAAACTAAGAGGGTGTATGCCCTT
Source organism: Picea sitchensis (assembly GCA_010110895.2). Taxonomy (NCBI): domain Eukaryota; kingdom Viridiplantae; phylum Streptophyta; class Pinopsida; order Pinales; family Pinaceae; genus Picea; species Picea sitchensis. The sequence continues at coordinate 133,024 of SNQJ01S0057942.1, read as the reverse complement.
ATACATCTCTTAGAAAACCCTTGATCAATGAGATGAAGCAAATAATAATGGTGAAATCTATTGTGGGGGTGTATGCCCTTATACTTCCCACCTAGCTCCTAGCATAAAACACTTGAACTTGAAAGAATAATAGCATAATAGTAGAAAACCATACCAAGATCAAGAGAATTACCAAGACAAATCACCACAAGAGCTAGAGATGCATCATCCAAAGCTAGCACTAGGATTTCTTCTACAAACCATTAAAAACCATAGCCATTCACAAGTACACAAGAGCTAAAGAGGCCAAAAGATTTCAGACCAAAACCTCTCGTGAAAGGAAATTTATGATTTGAAATGAGATCTTATGATCTCTATTTATACAAAAAAATAACCAACATGGATTGTCCACAAAATAAGGAGTAAAACACAATATTAGGGGTCAAGAACCCTAATTGTGCCCCCTTAACACAATAATATTAAACAATTCACTGAAAATTTCATATTTTGCACAAACTAAACCCTAATTAAGGATGATGTCACCCCTTTAGGGGACGTTTTTCCACTTTGAGGAGGTTGTTGGTGCTGGATAAGGATGGAAGGGCCTCCCAAGGCCATGTTTCAAGCATATAGATGATCTCTTCTTGGTGAAAACCCTCTTCTCCTCAAAAATTCCAAGTGAAAGTGAGTGGAACCTCACCACCAAGACCAAACCCACAATACCATGACGCCATGCTCAAAAGTGGGACGTTTTTCCACTCTTGGGAAAATCATTTAGCAAGCAATGGGTGGGTTAGTTCATCAAATTCATCATCAAGTCCATCCAAGTCATCTCTCTCTCATATGGCATGCGGGCCCCTGACATCCAACCTGTGGGCTTGTAGCCCCATGGAAGCCCAAGCTAGGCTTGTTCTCCCAAAACTGTCCACTAGTTAGGTCCTGCAAAAACAAATGGACACCCCCTGGATATCAAGTCATAACATCATGATAAGTGGATCCAATCAATAAACAATCCATCTAAGGATGTGCATCAATGATTACCATATCAAACAATTAACAACTCAAAGACACTATGCGACTTGTCAATCTTAAGTATGGGAGGGTTGACGAGGTGTCTTATTAGGTAGATCTTGCCCTAGGTCAAGGAGAGCCTCCAGGAGGTCCCTCTCTAAGCCATGTAAAGTGTATGAGGTGGACGGGGTCAAGAATCAATGAAAATAATGATCATGACATACTAGGGGTCGTAGTGTCTCATTCATGTGTGCCTTTGTAGAGGGTGTGTGGTACCTTTGTCCGCAATGCATTTTTGCAAAGCCCTTCATTTGCCTTTTATCTTTATTTCTTTATATTTTATTTAGCACAAGGAGAGGTTGAAGGTCACTACCCTGGCATGGCGACCAGATGGTGGAAATGTCACCCACAAATGCCTAATGGAAATGAGAAGGTTGGCTCGTGATGAGACCCCCTTTCTCTCAACCATGCAACTGAGAGTCACTACCCTAGTTTGGTGACCAGATAATGACAATGTCATACCACTAGATATCCATGGACATGATAGGTCGGCTTGTGATGAGACCTCCTATCCTTCAATCTACCTTTCAAGAATTTCTTTGTTATATTATGGGTCCCCTTCAAATATAAGCTTTTTATTTCTTTCTTGGGTGATCCCTGGATGAAGCATCTGGAAGGTTCATACATGGATTTTATATTTTACCCAACACCAACCCCTCTCGATCTTTATCCCCTTCTTCCCATAGAATGAGGGACAACCCCTTATTGGGTCAATACACCCTAAAATCCCAAGAGATAAGGAAACCAAGGGGAATAATGATGGAAAATGGTAAGTATGGAAACTGTACGATGGATAATTAAGGGATTTACCAGTAGAAAACCCATTCCCAAAGAATACCACTTACTAGGGCACAATGCCAACCACCAAGGTGAAGTAGGGAAAAAGGCATAATGTACAAGCACATATAATGAAATCTAGAGCAATATAAGTTACAACATAATCAAATGGATTAGGTATTGAAATTATGCTCACCATAATACTAACTTGTACCTCATGGAGCAAGGCCCACTTCCTTCCGGAATCCAATTGGTGTGGTGGATGCCATTTGTAAACCTGTGACCATTTGTGGTAGTGAGTGAGTTTTCCATCTGTGCAAAGCATATTGTTGGTCATGTAGTCTCTCGGCACTCCATATCTGCAACCTGATGGCCTCGATACATCATCTCCTTAGTTATCCAAAAAATGTGGATAACAAACCGTAAACGTAATATTCTACCCTAGCCTATTTGGGAATATTACAATGGTATCGGAGCTGGTGATATTTCCATCCTGTGAGTTCTTGAGGCATTGATTCCAAGGAAAACTAAAGGATAAGGGAAACAACCCACCCCAACATCAGATACATAAGAAGAGGTAGAAGTAGAGGGAGTTATGGGGGATCATCCTAAAGATATGACCATACAATTGTTGGAAATCATAGCTAATGGGAAACAACAATTAACACAATTCCTGACACAGTTCTTTTCCGGCAACCAAGCAAAACAAAAATAGGGAGGTACCAATGGGAACCATGAATAGGCCATCCATAAAGGTGGCAGGAATATTGAAGGGAGGAATACCTATGTTCCAACACATGATAATGTCTTCCAGGAAGGTAGCAAAAATATACCCAGACCATTATTTCCACCATTCCTTGAGGAGAAGCTTACAGGAGCACAAGAACAACATGGGCCGACTAACGAAATCAACTCCTACTTTAGGGAGTGTCATTGTCTAGAAGAAGGAGCCCATGAAACCATGTGTTACAACAACAACTACAACCTCAGGACGAGGAACGAACCTAGGGTGGGCCATAATCAATAGAATTTCGATCTTCTGCACAAATTGGGGAAGATGACTATCTCATATTTTGACGGATCTGATAGGTGCACAACCTGAGCATGGGTACAAAATTTGGACACTTATTTCCATCTTAAATCGATCACAGAGGCAGATGAAATCAAATTTTCCACCCTACACTTGGATGGAGATGCTCATGAGTGGTGGTACCATGAGATATTAACATTGGGGCATTACAACATCACATCATATGAGGATTTCACCCAGAACCTGATGGATAGGTTCAATAGGAAGGATCCTAAGATCCACTTCAGGGATTTGGCACAACTAAGGAAGACAGGTGTGCTAGAGGCTTATGTCACAGAGTTCTATCAGATGGAATCCATGGTGACTAATGTTTTTGAGAAGATACTGGCGATGTTATTCACAAAGGGCTTGGTTGAACCCTTAAGAGGTTGGGTGAAGGATTTCAGGCAAAAAACAGTACAAGAAGCTATCATGAAGACCTAGGATATGGCAGACATATTCCCCAAGAATACATCGTCAATTTTTTTTTCCCATAGAAGGGTTAGGTGTCAAAACCTCCCCAGAAGACATGGACAAGGAAGGACATGTTGGATGAGGAAACTCGGAGAGAGCTAAGGAGGAAGAATATTTTCTATATTTGACAACAACCATAGGAACCGGGTCATTGGTGTATGGTAAAAGACAAAGTCCATTATATTGAGGTGGTTTCTGACTAGGAGGATGACAGTGGTGATGTGGGAATTGGAAATAACAGTGATGATCCATCATACCTTGATGCTACAAAGAAAACACCTTTGTAGGATAACACCAAGGGAGTGACCATCAACACACTTTAATAAGTTCCAAAATATTACACCTTCAGGGTCATAGGCATCTTGCAAGGGCAGAGGGTTATGGCATTTATTAATGATGGGGCCACCCACAATTTGATTGACGTTGCACTGATCACTAGGAGACAAATCCTTGCAGAGGACTTCGATGGATTCAATGTGGTAGTAGAAAATGGGTACAACATGGAATATACTCATAAGATCATGGGATTGTAAGTAACATTGGGAAACTATATGTTGACCGATGAATTTCATGTTGTAGATTTTGCGGATACTCATGTAGTGTTGGGAGTTCAGTGGTTGTACTCAATGGGAGATATCTTCATGAATTATCAAAACATGAGGATGTATTTCTAGGAAAAGGGTGGAAAACAAGTCATCCTAAGATGTATGTCGATAGGTTCCCCCAAGATCATGTCTAGCCAATGCATGGAGGCCCTTTTTAGACACAGGAATTGGCTTGCGCACCAAAGTTCTTGATCACCATGGAGAAGCCATCATAGGATCACCAACATTACCACGCAGATATATAGGCATTGCTTGGAAAACATGAAAGAGTGTTTGAACCATTACCAGTAAGGAGACCACCAAGAAGAGGATTTGAGCATGTCATTGAGCTAGAAGAGGGGTTGAATCCCACAATCACCACACCATGCAGGCATCCAAATAAGTTCAAGGAAGAAATAGAAAAGGCCATAAGGAGTTTCTAGAGATGGGGCACATCAAGCCTAGCTCTATTCCCTTTGCTTCTTCTATGGTATTGGTAAAGAAGAAGTATGGAACGATGAGGATGTGCATCGAATACAGGGAGTTGAACAAGAAGACCATCAAAAACAGGTACCCGATACCCAAGATTGACGAGTTGATATATGAGTTTCTTGGGGAAGTTTACTTCTCGAAGATTGATCTTGATTGAGGTACCATCAGATTCAAGTTAGAGAGGAGGACATCCACAAGACAACCTTCAAGTCTCACTATGGGCACTATGAGTTTCTATTCATGCCCTTCAGGCTGACTAATGCACCTTCTACCTTCCAGTCATGTATGAACCACATCTTCAGTAAGTAGTTGAGGAAATTATTACTAGTGTTCTTTGACGATTTTCTGATCTACAATAGGACTTGGGAGGAACATTTGAAGCATGTGGACAAGATTCTCACCATTATGGAGGAACAATATCTTTTTTACAAGGAGGCAAAGTGTGATTTTGGGTTGAAAGAGATCCTCTATTTGGGGCATGTGATTGGTAATGTTGAGGGAGTAAAGGTGCATCAGGAGAATATCTAGACGATATTAGATTGGCCCACCCCTAGATCACTTATAGAGCTGCAAGGATTCTTTGGGATATGAAGATATTACATGTGATTTGTGAAACGATTTTCACAATTGGTTGCACCATTGAAAAATCTCACCAAGAAATAGGCATTTCAATGGTCAGAAGACGCACATGAAGCATTCAATAGTATGAAAAAGGTGATGAGTACCTTCCCAGTATTAGAACTCCCATATTTCATAAAGCCCTTTGTCCTAGAGTGCAACGCGTCCATTAAGGGGATAGGAGCGGTGTTGATGAAGAATTGATACCTGATAGCTTTTGAAAGTAGAAAACTAAGGGAGACAGAGAATCTCTACATGATCTATGATAAGGAGAAGTTGGCCATCATGCATGCAATTTCCAAGTTCAAATAGTACCTGGTGGGAGGATGCTTCGTGGTTAGGACTGACCACAACAACTTGAGATATTTTTTGGAGCAACGAGACCTAAATGAGAAGCAACATAAATGGGTGAGTAAAGTGCAGGAATATGATTTTGACATTGAGTATGTAAAGGGGAAGAAGAACATAGTCATTGACGTCCTATCGAGGAGACCTGTAGCTTTCTCCATGACATAAATTTCAGCATACTGGAAGTCCATTCTTTTGGTAGAATACTCTGAGAATACCTTCTCCTATGAGTTGATGGAGGGAAATATTCAAGATGACAGGTACAGGGTATTGGATGACATCATCTACTACAAATACATGATCTATCTTGTCCTTCAGTCGACACTCAAGGATAATATTTTGAGGGCACTACATAATGCACCACTGAAAAGGCACTAGGGGTATCTGAAGACCTATAGGTAGATAAGAGAGAGATTCTCTTGGAAGGGTCTCAAGGAGGATGTAATTCGTCATGTGAGGGAGTGCATGACTTTCCAACAAAACAATTCAAAGTTTACACATCCTATAGGTCTACTTTAATCTTTTCCAATTACAAAACAGAAGTGGGAAAGCATTTCCATGGACTTCATTACAGGGTTTTCGAAGGTACAGGGCAGGGACTGTATCTACGTGGTAGTGGACAGATTGACTAAATATGCACACTTATTTTCCATTCCTTGAGAGTACAATGCATCTCAAGTAACATACCTATTATTCAAGAAGGTATTCATACTACATGGTATTTCAAGGAACATAGTCAGTGACCAGGATAGTAGGTTTCTCAACGCATTTTGGAAAGAATTTTTCAAGTTATCAAGGACCAAGTTAACACCCAATACTAGCTATCACCCCCAAACAAATGGGAAAACTGAGATAGTAAACAAATGGATTGAGGGGTACTTGAGGAACTATGTTTCAGGAAAACAACGGGCATGTATAAAGTGGTTGCATCTCAGGGAGCATTGTAAAAATACCACTCATCACATGTCCATCAGGATGAGCCCATTCAGAGCATTGTATGGATACAATTCCCCATCACTTGTTGATTTGGCGTTTGGGGAGAGTATATCTCCCAAGGAAAAATATTGGTTGTAGGAAAGCCATGACATCTTGAGAGTCCTGAAGGAGAATTTGCAGGCCACTCAGAATTAGTAGAATGTGTATGCAGATAGGCACAATGTAGAACACAACTTTGAGGTTGGGGACCTAGTATTTCTTAGGTTGTAGCCTTACAAACAATCGTCATTGAAGAATATTGGTGCTGAGAAGATGAAGCCTCGCTTTTATGGACCGTACATAGTGATAATGATATTTTGAGAGGTAGCGTACCAGTTGGAGCTACCAGAGGGTAGAAATATACACAACACCTTCCATGTATCCTACCTCAAGAGGGAATTGGGATAGCAGGTTACCGCTTCTGAAGATATTCCTTCACTAGATGAGGAAGGACAGTTGGTTCTGGCTCCTAAGAATATTGTTGATGTCGAGGAGCAGAGGTTGAGAAGAATAATAATTCAGGAGTACTTGGTCATATGGAGAGGATGCCACTTGGGAAGGACAACAGATCTTACAACACCCTCATCTAGAGTTTCTTGAGGACAAGCAATCTTGGGAAGGGAGGACTGTAATGTCCCCTTCCAATTGATCATGACGGAGGATGACTTAGTATCCTACACGACTCCCGTAGTCTATAGTCAACAGGGAAAAGGCAGTCACAAAGATTTATTTGGTGTCACTAGGTTAAAAGGATGGTAAATTCTAAAGTGACATTAAATAAAAATAAATAATTTTTTTTAAATGAAATTTGGAGAGAAAATAAAGTGAGGGTTTGATTTGGTCAAAAAGAGGAAAGATATAGAAAGACCAGAGGAAGGATAAATAGAGGGTTAACCCTTCACTTTGGCATTATTATTTGACATCTCATTTTGGAATTCTCTTGGAGCCATTGTTTCGTTAGGGTTTAGCAAAACCCTTACACCATTACAGTCTAGTTTCGGTGGTGCAATATCCACCCTAGCTAGACAAGAGGGGTATCCATCTAGGATTTCCATCAGAGCTTTAGATTGAGGTTTTCTTTGAGATGGAGGAATAGTAGCGTGCACAGGGCATTTTGTGAATATTTATGGAGGAGATCGAGTCTAGATTCTGTATTTTCCCGGAGGGTTTCAAAAATCTTATCAGAGAAACCCTCGCTTGTTGAAGACGGTTGTCCCAAGAGGCCCTGCTAGATGCCTAGCCTTGTCCCGTGAGGACCTGAGCAGATTGAATATTTATACAGGAGGGTTTCAGAGGCAGACTTGTTGGTTGAATGCCAAGGGTCTCGCATGGTCCCTCCTATCGCCCAATCTCTTCATGCGAGGATCTTTGTTAGAGGGGTTCAATGATTGCAACATTCCATTCAGGTCAGATCCATAGGGTTGGACGATTATTTGTAGAGCGATGGTACTGAAGCAGGTTGCAGGAGGCTAGAAAAGCCTTGGAGCAATTGAAATCATTGGCATCATTCCAATTTTTTTGTTTGAGTTTCTTTCTGTTAGTAGACATTGCAACTACCTTGAAGCCATTAGATCTGTGTGTTTAAGAGTATTTTACAGTTGTTATTACAACCATTAGAGATATTTGTGATTTGAGGGTTCCAAACCATAATAAGATTTCATTGTTATCTTCTCTATTTTCTGTGTAATGGATGCATGCAATAGATTTGACAATATTCTTATCTTGGAAACATCTGAAAATTGTTTGTAAGAAGTTAGCATCGGTATTAATACAAGTGTTTTTCAAATATACACAAAGAGAAACTACAAATTTTTTGACCGTAAACATAATATTCTACCCTAGCCTAGTTGGTAATATTACAACTCCCCATCTAGGTTCAAAATTTGTGTGTGATATGTTCTCCCCCAAGAGTTGATTAAGGTTTTCAAGATACCAACCGTCTCACTCTTACTTTAAGTGGCCCAGGGTAGGACTAGATGTTTCCAAATATATTAGCCCCAAGGGTTAGCTCAATTGTTTTCAAGATGTTGTGGTAATCTAAAATGCTACGCAAGTCCTCGATTTGATTCCCACTATGTTAGGAACACTAAGTGTACATAATCCACTTTACACTAAGTACCATCCTCAAAATGGGGAGAAGTGCCCAAGAATTTCCCAATAATTTATTTCCAAGGAAAAAATATATTTAAAACAATCACTACAATTTTTTTTTACAGTTCTTTGATTGAAAAGAAATAAAATAACATCTTTAGAGTCCTTTCAAGAAAAAAATTGTATTTTTTATCCCATTTTTTTTTTAAAATAAAAAAAATTACATAAACACCAAATTGGTGTATGGGACCCCCTTGTTTGTGGGACAAGCGACCCCCTATGCTTAGCGATTTGACTGGTAAAGTCTACGGAGGTAAACATACACCACCCCTCTCTGGATTTGAACTTGTGACCTCTTAGGAGGAAACAAATGTTCTTAACCATTAGGTCCACAAATTGCCTTCCCCCTTCCCCAATAAGTGACCCCCACGTGGACAACACCAGTGAATGGGAAAACAAGTTAATTTTCTTTTTCTCAAATTTCTATTATTATTTTAGATTTATTTTTTCTAATTATTTTTTCCTATTTATTTTATATATATATAATCCCCCTACCTTAACAAAAAGAGAGGGTAGTGTAGTGGGTTTTTTAGGTTATGTTTATAAAAGATAATATAAAGTAAATAAGAAAAAAAAAATCTAAAATAATGATAGAAAATTGAAAAAAATAAAATTAACTTTTTTTCCATTCACTGGTGTGTTGTCCACATAGGGTTCACTTATTAGGGAAGGGGGGCAAGGAAATTTTAAGATTGCCTTGACTTTCTAATGGGAACACCAATATGGGTGAGGTGTCACTCCTTGGCATCCATGCAAAGCAATCTTAATAATGACCTACCACCTCAGAAATGGCATCAAGGTGTCACCCCTCTTTAGCATCTATTAAAATTGATTTTATGAACAACTCACCCCCTCAAAAATGACAATAGGAATGTAGGTTATGTGTCTGGATAAGTATTCAAATGTCTTTTAACACTTTTCGAATAGAGTACATTTGAGATACCCATTTTCATATATACAAATCATTTCCCATTATTAATAGAGTACATTTGAGGTTTACCAAGGCCTCCTGTTCTTCATCATGTAGCTCCCTTCTCTAGTGCGCCACCCCTGAGCACCAATTCACCATAGAACCAATTTTATTTCCCACCCTTTGTGTGATTGCAAAGAATTATATCCCATATTATCCTGACAGAGTGGAGGAATGAGACAGATCAGATAGAATTACAAAGATTGGGTGAAAGCCTCCCAAATTCATTTTGCTTGCCATCTTCCTATCAACCTTTAATTCTCTTCGACTTCGTGTGAATGGTCGTCGCCCTTGGTGATGTATAGCTCCAACTTCTAATCAACCTTGGAACCTTAACCTCGTGCAGTGCATGTGGAAGGACCAACACGAAGAGTCCTCATCATTAATATAAATGGATGTTGCTAGCATGGGATGTGTTAACACCCAAGATATGCATGTATTTGGAATGTTGCGTGCCAAAACCACATGGAGATTAGAGTTGGTGACTGAGTGGGTGGGATGCCTACTAGAGAATGGATATAATGGGCAACTGGGTCCCAACAATGACCCAAAAGGAGAAGAATAATCCTATACATGACCAATATTATGGTATGAAGTGATGAACGATCTGGCCATTGATTTTAATAGTGCCTGGGGGTTCTTGAGTGACCAAATTAGCTTGATAATCATCTCTGGAGTTGTTGATCCGAAGTACTTGATAACAATGGAGAGTCTTGAAAGCTTACTCTTCTTTGAGGAATGTTACAATAATGCTTTTGAGTTTCAAGTCATGTGGGGGATCGTTTATTGATCTAATCCAGGAGTCTCTGATGATAGAAAAATCTTATTCCTTGATTCTTAGCCAAACTTAGACCTTTGAAAATGACATATGCCTCTGCTTGATTATTAGTTGTTACGCCAAGGCTTCAAGAGAAGGTTATTCTTATTTGTCCTCCGAATAGATAACCCCACCCACTCCTACCACCCTATCAACTTTTTTCTTGTTTTTAATAATTTATTAATTTTTTTATTTGTATTCTAACTTTGAAATTTTCAAAAATTAACATTCTCACATTTAAAATTAAAAAAATCTAAAATTATAATAATTGATTTTTTTTTTTCTTCTTATTTTTCATTTTTTTTTAATTCTTATTTTTTTCATTTAAAAAAAATACTATTTTAGTATTTTTTAAATTTTCAAAATGATATTTTTCATGTAATGGAAAAAACATGATTAAATATTTATGAAAATGAAATTTTTTTTTCTATTAAAATGAAAATGAAATAAAATTTAAATACTTAATTATTTTTTGTTTATAATTTTTTTTTAATTATTTTGATAAAATTTAAATACTTAATTATTTCTTGTTTTATAATTTTTTTAATTATTTTGAAATTTAATATATATTAATATATATATATATATATATATATATATATAAAATAGTCACAAAATTTTTTAACTTATTTTATTTATACATAATTGGAATAAAATTTTGCAATATATGTAATCTCTAAGTTCAGTGACTTTTGAAATATTAATAGGTTTTTTTTTTTTTGGTAAGTTTTTACACACCTTATGTGTTATTACTTTGTAAATTGTCTTGATTGTAGAAAACAATTTATAGAGGTAACCACAAACCAACTTGAGGTTTTCTCTTTCAAATCAATCACTGAAATGATTGATTTGGTTTGGACTTAAAGGCTAGATCTCTAGATCAGGGTAGAATTTATAGATTTGGTGGCAAAGCAGATGAAAAGTCCATTGGGAAATTTATAGAGTTGGTGGCAAAGCAGATGAAAAGTCCATTGGACAATGGAGTCATAGGGTCAGATGTCAATGGTGGTTTGCTGGACACTTAGTGAATTGAAAAATGTCTTATTAGAGGCAAGGTAGAAAACACTTATTTATACCAATTAATTGTCATTGTAGTAGCAATATTCAGAGAGAAGACACTACATCCTCAGGGCATCTATCAAGGATGAATCCAAAGGAAGTTATAACAGAAACAATGAAGAAAAATACATACAAAGAGCATCAGATTCAGATGAATTCATATACAAATATTTCACTTTAACATATAGAGGAAAACATGAAACATACATTCATTCAAACAGTAAGATCGAAAACACAAAGGAGCACAAGGATAAAGAAGTAATCATCACATTTATCTCTGATGACAAGTTCCAGGTACTTTTGGTCCACAACTTCATTAATCTCAGAAAAAGATTTACAATGCACTCAATTACACTTTCCTAACATACTTTCCCACCGTGAGTTCATGAAAATTCATAAAATATATACAAATTTCATTCCCTATCCTTCCAAATTCGAATTCAATTGCCTTCCTAAATCAAGCTACAGTTACAAAATATTTTAGCAATAAAATTTGAACTATCTGCTAGAAAAGAGGAGTTAGTTTGCTAGAAAAAAGGGGTCAAAGATGTCATCATATCTCCTGAATCATAATAGTTGTTATAAAATTGAGAGATGTTGTTTTTTACAATAATCCGTTCTTTAAAAAACCTCTTTCAGTTTTTGAAAACTCCTCTCTAGATTCTTGGGATATGCGCCCAAAGATAATGACCTAAATAAGAAATCATTAAATATTTAAAACTGGAAAAATAGGCTGTAAAGATCCATTCGAATATTTCAAACCATAACACCTATTGCAAATCTGAGAGAGGTTTTTGTTATTGGGTTTGTGTTTGACAAAAGCCTCTTTGGTTTAAAAAAAAAAACTCTCCATTTTTTCAGAAATAGATCATGAAGTTGACTGAAAAAACAGTCATTTACACAACATCCCTTGTAGACTTTGTGCATCGAATTTACTGCTCAATTCCTTTCACCTTTTCTTTACTTGATTGGCTCTAAACAATGGCTGATAAATCCCCAACTAGTAGTTGGTCACTCAAGATGATGGCAGACGACCCTAATATTTCTTCAACCTCCTCCAAAACAACAATTTCTTCATGAAGCTTCAAAACCCTCATTTGTCTCAAAACTACAAAAATGAAACTGAATCACAATGCTCTGATAATCTACTTAGTTGATGCAATCATGGTAGATTTTTACATCATCTTCAACAAATTTGACCTCTAATTCAAAATTGATAAAAATAAAATCCACTTTGTTGCTCAAACATAACTAAGACAGTTGTGCAGTGTCCTTGTTGCGCAACAGTAACCTTCAGAAAATACGCAGTGATGTTGCACAACGAGCTCCCTTTTCATCTTGTTTCATCAAGTTTGTTCCCTACTTGAACACTAGAGGCCATTTTTTTCTATTCATTTTTAAAAACATGATATAAAGTCTCTGTAACACTTATCTTCCTTCCAAGCATTAAATTCACCATCTAAGCTTCTAAACCCTAAGTTGTCAAAATTGCTAAAAACTAAAGAATTGATTCGTTCATTGTCAAGACAATCTTGAGTGTTATCCCAACTATTTTTGATCATTTGTATGAGTTTGAAACCATAGAAAATTCACTTGGTTACAAAAAATGGAGTGAACAACCCTTTGTGCAACATAGTGACATAGTTCGTTGCGCAACAAGTTTCCTCAGTAGTTGCACAACAAGTTTGTGTAGCGAATATCCTTTTCCCAATCTGTTGGAATTATCCATACACTTTTTGTTGTGTTGGCATGTGACTTGGTAGATTTGCAGTGCGACATGAATTGGATATTGAGCTTGAAACGAGAGAATTTGGGCCTCGGGCCCTCTAATATTTTTCATAAAACCCTACAAATGAACCCGAGAGTACAAAAAGCCTTACAAAACCAATTTTTTTTTTTTTTCCAAACTTATAAATATTTTTCCCCAAAACTATATATTTTTATTGATGATGAAAATGAGGCTAAGATTAGCTACTTGGCTCTACAAAATCACCCATAAATCGACGTAAATTTTACAAGGTGATAACACTGGCTCCAATGGGGATGGCGTCCTCCCTGGGAGGAGCCAAAGGACATCATAGACTAGTATCATGATCCATTGGGATGCTCCCAACTAGAATTCTGCAACCTACTCTATGACCCATTTTGAAATCAAATCATAACTGCAACTAATCCCACACCATAACTGAAAACAAACTGAAAACCATACTACAATCTGAAAAACAAAACCAAACATACTGAAGTCAATACTACAAATCCAGGATGAAAGAATGCTTTCCCAACAAGCTTATTACACACACTCCTATTCTAACTACTAAAAACAACTGTTTGATCAGGTGAAGTCATACTTCCAGTAAAACCAATCAATCAAATGGCTATCTAATTGCAACATATTTTCAGCCTCTCCAAATAGACAAAATTTGAAGTGTGACAACTGAAACTGAAACTGAAATCGAGATCTTGTGTTTTTTAACATAACAAGATCTATATTCACTAATGATTCTAACAAACTTTCCACAGGATCTTCAAAAACATGAAGGATATTCTTTTGTTGTTTAATGTCTTCGAGCCTTTTACTGGAAACTTCATGATCATTGTCATAAGGAAAAACATCATTTTGCTTGAAAAAATTTCCATTCCTTTCATCCCAAAGACAATGCTCTGAATGCTCATGAAAGTATTCAAATGGAACAACTATTAGTTGTATATTCAGTTCCTCATGTGGTTCAAATGTAATTAAAAATGACCTTTCATGTGCTTGAAGAGGAAAAATATCATTCTGATTTCCAAGAGAATCAAGGAAAATAGTTTATTTCTCATCATTTCCTTGCAAATTTTGATGATTGTCATCATTAGTAGATTCATTTCCTAAAAGTTACATGCATACATTTTCAAAGCTCTAATTTTCACAAGCTTCTTCTTGAAGTAAATATTCAAGGAATGAATGATCTCAGGGAAAAAATGATTGACTTACCTCATCCCTATCTAAGCCACTTAAAATATGAACAGTTGCATCATTCTCAGGGGAAGAAAGATAACTTTGAAACACTTTGTCCTACTGGAAATATTGTTGAATATCTTCATAACACTCAAGAGAAGGAAAATAACTTTCAACAACAATCTCTTGATTAGTTTCATCTTCATCCAGAGGAGGAGTTATAATTTATTGTTTGTTATTGGGATGAATATTCATAAAGGGCCTCTATGATTTCATCATTAATACACTCTTCATCACTAAAATCATTTTCAAGGTATTGAATGAAATCTTCACAAAATTTACAACAATGTTCAAACACCAAGAAGGAAGGATCAGATTCTCCATAATACTCAAATAATGTTGTGTGGAAATATTTAAGAGAGTATAAGCTACTTGGTTTTAACCCTTTATACCATAATATTGCTTTCCCTTCTAGGGTAGCCATAAACATTTTCATTAAATAATCCTACTGAAATTTAACTCCAACCTTTCGTACATGCATATGAAATCTAATCAAATGAAGAACATCATCATCTCCTTTTCCATCTTTGAATCTAGGAATATAAGTTTGCCAATATATGCAAGGAAATCCATTTGGAAACCCGAGAATGTGAGAGTGATTCATTGGAGCATACCTTGTAGATCTATGATCCATGTTGAAGTAGTGGAGTCGCCGAGAAAATATTTAGGCTAATGAGTCTTTGGAGATTGGAGTCTCCATGAAAATTATAAGCTTTAGATTTGTCTAAAACTGGAGTCCCTAGGTGAATGGTACAACCTTCATGTGTTTGGATTTTGTTTACCATCAGAAGTTAAATCTGAAATTTGTCATTTATGCTAGGGAATATTTCACCTTCACTCCTCGACAACGACGCCAAAATGTTATCACTCTATAATTTCCCTTAGTTGCAGGAGGGAAACCATAGACGTAACTGTTATCCCCCATTTTAGGGATAACTAAGGAGATTATGTCTCGAGGCCCACATGTCCTAGACATGGAGTACTATGAGCCAGAATGACTTGAGCATGGCCCTGGAGGGCCCATCGTTTCTTCCTTTCAGCGCCTCCACTTTGTCGGCAACATCAACATCCATCCCCTCGGCTTGGTCCTGTAGCAAAGATGGATCTTGCTCCATGAGGTACTGAGTCTGGGTATCATGGTATGTGTCACTCTAATCCTCAAAAAATTTGAATATGTGCATTTAGTTCTTTTTGTTTCTAACAGGTGCTTGGATCTTATACTTATCCACTTGACCATGTCTGGGGGGAATGAAATGATGCCCTAGTAAGCTTGTACCCATAGGTTTTGAGTTTCCACTGGGGGGATTTCTAAAAAGTCATCATCCGCTCTCGTCATACTTAACACCTTCCATCTTACTTCCTGCTCATCCATCCCATTACATTGGTCTAGGCATTGAGTTGGCCAATCATTTAAGGGTTGCACCTTGCCTTGTGGGAAGAAGGGGCTAAAGTCCCAGAAGGTAAAAGAAACTGGAAAAAGCTAAATTCCTAGAAATAAAACCTTGAGATGCTTCACCTAGGGATCCCCGAGAAAGCAGTAAAAATATTCTCAAGAAGAAACAAGAGGGACCCATAAAAATAATAAAACAAGACCTAGTCAAAGGATAGGGGGTCTCATCACAAGCCAACCTATTAGGTCCATGGGCATCTAGCGGTATGACACTACTAGCAGTTGGTTACCATGCTAGGGTAGTGGCTCTTAGTGGCATGGCCAAGAGAAAGGGGGTCTCATCACAATCCAACCTTCTCATTTCCATGAAAGTGCTTATGGGTAACATTGCCACCACTGGTCACCACACCAGGAAAGTGCCCCCTAATTAGCTTCTTGAAAGAAAAAGTAATAAAGAAATAAGAATAAAAGGCATAAATGGGTTTGGAAACATTTGCATCCAGGACAGGTGCAACTCGCCTTCTACAAAGGCACCCACAGGTAAGCCTTGCATTTCCCTACTATCACTGCACCCCTTATCAGGACATCCCTTATCCACCTCATCCATTAACATGAATTGGATTTGATCTCTTCCAAAAACATCCCATTTCCAGTGGAAACTAGCCCAATAGGACACCCTATCACTTCCTCCAAACTTGCCTTGCATATTTGTATAATGTATTTGAGAACTTGACTGGGTAAAAGGGGTTTTACGCACATGTTTAATAAAATTGATGATTGGATGTGGTTGACATTGCTATGATCCCTATGACTTATGATCCCATGGAGGGCATATCTGTTGATGTGTAGGATCATACCCGACGGGCAGGTACCATATTGGATAGGTACACATGAGGAGATGATAAGTTCGGACCTCCATGGAGCTGAAGAACCCACCAGATGGATGTTGAGACCCCAACAGGGGGCAAAGATATGACATAGGGGCTTGCATCGGAGAAGAGGAGGATGTTCCACAGAGGCACCTTGGTAGAGCCTTGCCCAGGGGGGTTGTTCCCTCTCCACTAGTATGTTGGCCTTGAAAGGCCCATGACGTCACCCAGGATCCCTATGACATCATCCATCATTGAGGACGTTTTGGGGATGCAGTTATGGAAATTATGGCATGTGTGGCATCTTGGAGAAGCCCAAGGAGGGATAACGTTTCGCTCCAAGAGTCTAATGATGCCCTAAAAAGGGATAACGTCACCCTAGAAAGGGCATGACGTCTTCAGTTTTGCTTGATTAGGGTTTAATTTATGACATTTAATTTAAAACAATATTATTTGGTATTTTTGCCTTGTCGGCCTTTTGGTGACCTAAATTTTATTAAGGTCACTTGGTATTGTATAAGTAGAGAGTTGAAACTCTCATTTTAAAGATCATCTTTCACTCACTCTTAGTGAGGTCTGAAATTTGCGCCCTCCTTTAGGGTTTTTGGCTGAAAATTGATGCACACTTGTTGAAGGAGGCTCTTTCTTGGCTATTTTTTGCATTTTCTTGGTGGAAGGTTTACAACTAGGGTTTGACTATATGAATTCTTGGTTGATGTAAGTGAATTTTTTCAACACTTCTTTATTGAATGATTATGGTATTGTTTACTTGCATTTTGTTATTATAATTTGTTGGATTAAACCCTAGGGGACAAGTACATGTTGGTGTCCTTGTCTCATGTCCCTACTAAGTTAAGCTAAGAGCCATTTTGATTTGTTGAATTTGATAGAACCTTGCCATAGCAACACTCTACCTCTACTCTTCTAGCCTTGTCGTTTTACTTTATGCTTGAAGCTCAAGAAGGAGGAAGACACACTGAGGCCTATGGTTTCTACACCTTAGTGAGTCATTTTCCCCCTAGGGTTTGATTTATGAAGCCTTGCCTTAGCAAAACTTCATCTTCAAAATCTCTTGTCTTTAGCCCTACCGTTTACTACTCAAGCTAGCCATTTTTATCTTGTTAATGAGCTAAAGAAGGAGGAGAAAGCACTAATGCCTAGGGTTTCTACATCTTAGTGAGCCTTTCTCCCCTAGGGTTTCATTGTTGAGTCCTTTCCCTAAAAACACTTCAACATCTAACCCTCTGGTCTTTAGACCTATCACTATCATTTCAGCCCTTCAATATTTGCAGTTGTTTTGACTCCATTTTCCCTAATAGTGCACTGATATAAACCTTCTATGTTGAGTACCTTGTTCATACACACATCAAATACTTTGAACAACTACTAATCCTTATAACCCTTGCCTAGAATAATATTTACTAACCCCATTGCTATCGTCATCTACTTGATTTATCTTTATACATTGCAACATTTATTGTATCTTTAAAATGAATTGAGAGATTGGCTAAAACGTTGCTTCTAGTGTTGTTACATTGATGTTAAAGTGCCATTGCACATTGTGAAGCTTCTTTAGCACTCATTGTGAAGTGATGTATTATAAACATTGCTAGTTTAAATCATTGATTTGATTCACCACTTATCTATCAATTGCTTTATATTAGAAGTCTTTGATTATATAAAGTACTAACCAAACAAGTGATCTTGTGCATGTATAGTTTCCTTGTTGCTTTGTCTCGGGCAGACACACTTTTGGTTACTATTTTCGATTATCTTTACTCTTATTGGATAATTTGCTGGACTTTCTGATCAGTGGTGACTTGTGAGGGGGGGGGGGGGGGNTGGGGGGGGATTACCCTTAGCTTTAAGCCTTTTCCTTATCAAAACCCCAGGTCACCGGGGACGTCTCCCCTGGGCCTACCACCCTAAACAGAAAGAGTTACCCCATTGAGGTGATAGTGGTGGGATAGTCTCAGTTTCGCCAGTTTTCCTTTCTTCCATCCATATTTTACCAAAAATACAAACTGTGTGATAACATTTTGGCGCTGTTGTCGGGGAACACTGAGTCAATTCTCCTAAAAAGGCGACAATTTTTCGGTAAGCCTTCCCTAAAGAGACTTTATCTTACAAGCTTACCTGGCGACTCCACTTAGGGCGATTTCCCTTTACCTTTTTGATAATTTCAAGAAAGTTATCTGGCGACTCCACAATCCGCAAGGAGGTACAATAACCCTCCTTAGTCCTTTAGAAGAAAGCGTCCCCAAAACTCTCCTGTAGTAAAATCACTTTTTGGAGGTAGTCTTCCTTTAAGAACAATGTCTAGCACAACAACTCAGACCAATGCACCAAAACCAAAAAATAACCAAAGACAATGGTCATCTAGTCTCTTCAAGCCGCTAGACATGTCAGCCATACCAGGCTACCCTAGGAAAATTCCACCCAAGTATGAGAAGTGGTTGCCTAAGTTTACCAGTACTGATGCAATCAATGCCGAAGAGCATATGAGCAATTTTTGGGCATTTTTTTCAGCTTCACCTTGTCAGTGATGATGCTGAAGACCTAGTCATGAAATTGTTCTTTGCTACCCTCCTTGATGCCTCAAGGCATTGGTATCATAGTGTTCTCTATGGAAGTATTAAAACCATGGACAAACTAGAAGAAGCCTTTCTCAAAAGATGGAGTATCAAGGAAGACCCCAACATGCTTCTAACTAGGCTGAATTCCCTTTGGAAACATGAGAATGAGTCCATTCGAGAGTTCCACACTAGGTTTTAAACCTTGTCGCAGAAGATCCCTGTGAGCCATCATCCAACCCATAATTTCCTTGTTTACATCTACACCAAAGATTTCATAGGTCAATTAGGGTATCTCCTCAGGGATAAGAACCCCCAAACAATCCAAGAAGCTCAATAATGGCTACTAAGATTGAAGGAAACCTCCACTCATCCAAGATTGAGCCTTTATCAAACCCAAGGGGGAAAATATACACTAAACCTAAGACAATACACAACACCAAGCCTGCTTCAGACCTTTGTGCTAGCATGGAAAAATTACAAGCAACCATGGATGGCATGACAAAAAATCAAGAGCTAATGATGAATAGGATTGTCAACCTAGAAATATCCCAGAACCAAACACCAAGGTTCCCTTACAAAGGCCAATTCCAAAGGGGGAACCAAGTTTATAAACCGAAGAATGATCAAGAGGTTCCTAACACTCTAGCCCCTGCAAATGTCGTGGATGAAAATCCTTGGTGTTTGCAGTGTAGTGAAGCACACTGGGAACATGAGTGTCCTTACAACAATGGAGGCCATGAACAAGTGAACAATGTAGGTCATCTCATAGAAGGCCCCCATATTTTCCTAAACATCACTCCTGAAGAGCATCAATAAGGCATAAAGGAAGCAACCAAGAAGGCTAGGATGGAAATGATAAACAACTTAGACCAGGAATAAAAAAATAGGTTGAAGAAACAAGAATTTCAGGTGTATAGACGAAAGAATATAAACCAACCTATCTCTACCATTCCTTCAGTAACTCAAACAAAACCTCCACCCTTGGACGTTCTCCTTCCTAAGGCATCCAAAACCGAGAGGGTAGAATTAAACTTTGACTTTGAGGGGGAACTATCTAAGATGCATGTAATCATCCCTCTAAAAGAATTCATTAAGGTACCATCTGTTAAAGAACGATTTGACAATTTCTTCCAAGGATCAGATGGGCCTATGGACCCCCCTATTATGTTACAAGATGATCACTTTAGGGTCTAGTATGATGAACATCCTCCATTTTTCATGACCTTGATAATGAATAATAAGAGCCTCAACAATTGCATGTTGGATTCAGGGGCCGATGCTAATATGATGTCTCTCAAGGTCATGCAACAATTGGGCCTAAAAGTCATAAGACCTTACATAAATGTGTGTGGATTTGAGTCTAGAGCCATACCCACACATGGGGTAATCCAAAATGTGGAAGTTTTCCTCAAAGAATACCTTGAGAAAGTAATCCACATTGACATAGTGGTAGTAGATGTCCCAGATGTGTGGGGGATGTTGTTGTCTAGGAAGTTTTCCTCAATGCTTGGTGGTACCCTCAAGATGGACCTCACTTATGTGAATATACCTTTGAAAAATGGAACCACAAATCGTCTCCCAAATGTACCTATGACTACAACCCATGTGAAAGAAGCTAGTGATCCCATCAAAGATGAAAAAGCACATGAACAAATCATGGAAAGTCTTCCCGAGTTTTCTTCGAATGATATGCCTTTTGCAACGAAGGAAGACTTCGATCAGGTTCAATGGCTCAAGAAAGAAGAATACCAACAACTCCTAGACAAATATAAAGACAAGGAAGTTGGGACCATGAAATTACTGAAAACAGGGGAAAGTGACATATTGATTCGGCCTTCCCAGCAAGAAGTATTTACAACAGAATCCCACCCCCCTCCCTTTGCACAGTACACCAGGGTTGTTCAGGAAACAACCAAATTCAAAATCAGAGAGTACAAGGAAGGGGATGTAGTATGGATGTGGGATACCAATAAAGGAGAGCCAACTAATTTCAAAGGAAGCACTCAATTTTGGCTCGGACCTTTCAAAGTTGGAAGAAAATCAGTTGACGACTCTTACTACTTGTCCACTTTGGAAGGAAGAAGGTGCCCATTACTAGTCAATGAGCACCTCCTCAAACCCCATCAAGGTGGGGGGACCTGACTTCATAGGTAAGTGTAGGTAAGTAGGTAGACATTTTCATTCATTGCATATACCATTTTCATTTCATACTAGAGTAGTTTTCTTTCACACTTGTACATATGTTTACTTTCAATTATATATATGAGCTGGGGGTGATATCACCACCCCAAATGATTACTGATAGTTTCTATTGAGATCGAGTAGGTTACAGGTTATGCTAGAGATGTTGAGGTTCTCATGCACTCTACGGTGAGCACATGTCCCCGAGTTGCAGCCAGATGTTATCCCCCATTTTAGGGATAACTAAGGATATTATGTCTCAAGGCCCACAAGTCCTAGACATCAAGTACCGAGAGCCAGATCGACTTGAGCATGGCCCTGGAGGGCCCATATATTCTTCCTTTCAATGCCTCTACTTTGTCAGCAGCAATAGCATCCATCACCTCGGCTTGGTCATGTTTCCAATATGGATGGTCCTCCATGAGGTAATGAGTCTGGGTATCATGGTGTGTCACTCTAATCCTCAAAACCTTTGAATATGTGAATTTAGTTATTTTTGTTTCTAACGGGTGCTTGGATCTTATACTAATCCACTTGACCATGTCTAGGGGGAATGACAGGATGCCTTAGTAAGATTGTACCCATAGGTTTTGAGTTTCCACTGGGGGGATTTATGAAAAGTCATCATCCGCTCTCGTCATACTTACCACTTTGCATCTTACTTCCCACTCATCCATCCCATTACATTGGTTTGGGCATTGGGTTGGCCAATCATTTAAGGGTTTCACCTTGCCTTGTGGGAAGAAGGGGATAAAGGTCCAGAAGGTAAAAGCAGCTGGAAAAAGATAAAATCATAGAAATAAAACCTCAAGATGCTTCACCCAGGGATCCCTGTGAAAGTAGTAAAAAGATTCTCAACAAGAAACAAGAGGGACCCATAAAAAGAAAAGAAAAAAACCTATTAAGAGGATAGGGGGTCTCATCACGAGCCAACCTGTTAGGTCTATGGGAATCTAGTGGTATGACACTAATAGTAGTTGGTTAACATGCCAAGGTAGTGGCTCTTGGTGGCATGGCCAAGAGAAATGGGGTCTCATCACAAGCCAACCTTCTCATTTATGTGAAAGTGCTTATGGGTAACATTGCCACCACTAGTCACCACGCCAGGGAAGTGTCCCCTGATTAGATTCTTGAAAGAAAAATAAATAAAGAAATAAGAATAAAAGGCATAAATGGGCTTGGAAACATTTGCATCCTCGACAGGTGTAACTCGCCTTCTATCACTGCACCCCTTGTCAGGACATCCCTTATCCACCTCATCTATTAACATGACTTGGATTTGATCTCTTCCAGAAACATCCCATTTCCAGTGGACACTAGCCCAATAGGATGCCCTGTCGCTTCCTCCAAACTTTCCTTGCAGATTTGTATAATGTCTTTGAGCACTTGAATGGGTAAAAGGGTTTTTATGCACATGTTTAATAAATTGATGATTGGATGTGATTGGCATTGCTATGATCCATGTGACTTGTGAGCCCATGGAGGGTGTATCTGTTGATGTGCAGGATCATACCCAATGGAAATGTACCATATTGGACAGGTACACATGGGGAGATGATTAATTCATACCTCCATGGGGCTGAAGAGTCCACCAGATGGATGTTGAGACCCCAACAGGGGGCAGAGACAGGATAGAGGGGTTTTCACCGGAGAAGAGGAGGACGTTCCACAGAGGCACCTTGGCAGAGCCTTACCAAGGGGGGTTGTTCCTTCTCCACTGGGACGTTGGCCTTGGAAGGCCCATGACATCACCCATGATGCCTATGATGTCATCCAGCATTGAGAACATTTTGGGGAGGTAGTTATGGCACGTGTGGCAGCTTGGAGAAGCCTAAGGAGGGATAACATTTTTCTCCAAGAGGCCAATGATGCCCTAAAAAGGGCTGACGTCACCCTAGAAAGGGCACGACGTCTTCACTTTTTCTTGATTAGGGTTTAATTTATTACATTTAATGTAAAACAATATTATTTGGTATTTTGGCTTTGTCGACCTTTTGGTGACCTAAATTTTATTAAGGTCACTTGGTATTGTATAAGTAGAGAGTTGAAACTCTCATTTTAAAGATCATCTTTCACTCACTCTTAGTGAGGTCTGAAATTTGCGCCTTCCTTTAGGGTTTTTGGCTGAAAATTGATGCCCACTTATTGAAGGAGGCTCTTTCTTGGCTATTTTTTGCATTTTCTTGGTGGAAGGTTTACAACTAGGGTTTTGCTATATGAATTCTTGGTTAATGTAAGTGAATTTCTACAACACTTCTTTATTGAATGGTTATGGTATTGTTTACTTGCATTTTGTTATTATAATTTGTGGGATTAAACCCTAGGGGACAAGCACACGTTGGTGTCCTTTTCTCATGTCCCTACTAAGTTAAGCTAAGAGCCATTTGGATTTGCTGAAGTTAGATAGAGCCTTTCCATAGCAACACTCTACCTCTACTCTTCTATCCTAGCCGTTTTACTTTATCCTTGGAGCTCAAGAAGGAGGAAGATGCACTAAGGCCTAGGGTTTCTACACCTTAATGAGTCATTTTTCCCCTAGGGTTTGATTGAGGAAGCCTTGCCTTAGCAACACTTCATCTTCAAACTCTCTTTCCTTTATCCCTACTATTTACTACTCAAGCTAGCCATTTTTATCTTGATAATGAGCTAAAGAAGGAGGAGAAAGC
The DNA here is from genome assembly GCA_010110895.2 of Picea sitchensis. Taxonomy (NCBI): domain Eukaryota; kingdom Viridiplantae; phylum Streptophyta; class Pinopsida; order Pinales; family Pinaceae; genus Picea; species Picea sitchensis. Next base: position 108,960 of record SNQJ01S0057942.1, on the reverse strand, counting down.
ACTAAGGCCTAGGGTTACTACACCTTAGTGAGCCTTTCTCCCCTAGGGTTTCATTGTTGAGGCCTTGCCCTAGCAACACTTCAACATCTAACCCTCTTGTTTTTAGCCCTATCACTATCATTTCAACACTTCAATATTTGTAGTTGTTTTGACTCCATAAGCCCTAATATTGCACTGATCTAGACCTTCTATGTTGAGTACCTTGATCATACACACATCGAATACTTTGAACAACTACTAATCCTTCTAACCCTAGCCTAAACTAATATTTACTAGCCTCATTGTTGTCGTCATCTACTTGAGTTATCTTTATACATTGCAACATTTATTGTATCTTTAAAAGGAATTGAGAGATTGGCTAAAGTGTTGCTTCTAGTATTGTTACATTGATGATAAATTGTCATTGCACATTGTGAAGATTCTTTAGCACTCATTGTGAAGTGATGTATTGTAATCATTTCTAGTTTAAATCATTGATTTGCTTCACCACTTATATATCAATTTATTTATATTAGAAGTCCTTGATTATATGAAAAACTGACCAAGCAAGTGATCTTGCACATGCATAGTTTCCTTGTTGCTTTGTCTCAGGCAAGTACATTTTTGGTTACTATTTCTGGTTATCTTTACTCTTATTGGTTGATTAGCTGGACTTTCTGATCGGTGGTGACTTGTGAAGGGGGGAAACTTATCCTTAACTTTAAACCTTTGCCTTCTCAAAACCCCAGGTCACCGGGGATGTCTCCCCTAGGCCTACCACCCTAAACAAAAATACTTATCCCATTGAGGTGACTGTGGTGGGATAGTCTTAGTTTCACCATTTTTCCTTTCTTCCATCCATCTTTTACCAGAACTACAAACTATGCAATAACAGTAAGCACAAAGCACTTGTAGGCTAGAATCTAGGCCTTCCAACCCAAAGAGGGCTCTCTCACATATTTTCAATGAAATCAGAGGCTAGGTCTTTAGTAAATGAGAACAGTTATGAAGTTTTTGGCCAAAGGAAGAGGAAATCCATTGAGCATGGAGTCCAAATAATTGTAAATGATAAAGATCAATGACTAGTGATGAGTGTTCCAGGAAATAGAGGCAAGGTAGACAATGTTTCTTAGTGAATATATTAGTTATGAAATGGTAGGAGAAATGAGAAGATCAAAAACCCATTACACCAAGAACATCTATATTAGGATGAATTCTTGATATAACTTTAGAAGAATAACCGAAAATGACAAATTTCCATGAATAGAGCATCAAACTTAGGATGAATTCTGAACATACAATTTTGCAAGATGAAAGAGTATTTAACTGTATATGAAGTTGAGCATCCAACAAGGATGATTTCCAAACATATTTAAGTGTAAATACGTGAAGACTAACACATAAATGATAAACAGAGAGAATATATCACATACACATAATAAAAATAACATACTTCAAAACACCATCATCAAGAATCTCTTCTATGAAAGAATTATGTACTTCTGCATTGATATTTGTATTAAACTTAGAAATCAAAATCCAATTCGAAAGATTATCCTTCTCTCTAATTGAGCCCCCTGTTCATTAAGATTTTCAAAATATATACAAAAGTGTCTTCCTATTCTTCAAGATTCGAGCTTAGCTCCCTTTACTAGATTAGGATACAGTTACAAAAGAAGTGGCAACAAAAAATTAACTAACTGTTAGAAAGGAGTCAAAATTGACTCATTAATTACATGTAACAACTTGATGAAGAAGATCCTTGAGTCCCTAATATGATGATCCTCAACCATCGCATTCCATTTAGATGAGATGGCACACTTGCTGACCTGTCCTTGTCGATCTGGAGATGTTCTGGATGCTTTGTCACGGTTGCGCAAGGAGTTCACTGCGCAACAAAAACCTAGAGGAAATGCACAATGAGGTTTCTTTTTCACCTTTCCTTCAGTTTTTTGGCTCTAAATATTGACTGATGAATCACTGAATGGTGGCTTCATGCTCAAGATGATGATGGTTACCCCTGGGACCCACATTCAATATCATTATGATTTCTAGAAGGTGATACCCCAGACATTTAATCAAAGTTGCCATGCTATCGATGTTCAAATCATTTTATTTCTTTGTAGTTGGGTAAGCATAAGAAAAACTACACTGCCACCTGTTTCGTTGAAGTGTTGTCTTTGAACGCAAAGGAGTATCCCTACAAATTCATGTTCCTACTGTCGCGCAAGGGAATTTTCTAATCAAGTACTTTACACTGAAGTAAAGTGGGCATTCTCTGTGTTCGACAACACAGGTATTCCAACAGAGGATGAACACCTTTAGTAACCACTCACATAACCATATCAAATATCAACACACTGATGTTTTCACGTGGTAAAACCCCTATGGGGAAGCATCCACGGCACCAACCAACGTGGCCACTTGGAGAAGTTTATTAATGCAAAGAAAAAGATTACAGAGAGATTTTACAAGAGAGTTTCTCACAATCGATCATCAACAAATGACCCTCCATTAGGGGTGATTTTAAGAACCCCTCCTAAATTTATATGTATAATAAATGGGCGAATCCCCATGATACATAGGAAAAATTAAAGGCTACTTTATCAATAATATAAAATGTATATATAATTTTTTGGCGAATATTTTAGTCAATTATATAATCTTGTAAAATATTGGCGAATACTTTACTGAATTATAAAATCTTGTAAAATATTGGCGAATCTTTCACTGAATTATAAAATCTTGTAAAATATTGGTGAGTGGTGTTGGGTAAACAAATGGACTTCACACAACATTTCACCACATCTACTACAGTAAAGTCGACCAACAACATTTCACCATATCTGCTACAATAAAGTCAACCTACATTTCAGTACATCTGTTATATTTCTACAAATAATAGTTTTCATATGCTAATTAAACAAAAGGTGTTTTCGTCT
>SNQJ01S0057942.1:77022-106029 GCA_010110895.2 Picea sitchensis | reverse complement strand
TATTAGACCAAGTAGATCTTAACTAACTCCTAAGTGTCTAAATATCCTAACATCCCCCCTTAAGAACAACTTGGGATAGGATTGAAGGATTTACAATAGTGACACAATAGGAGAAGGAAGGAGGCATTAGAGCCTTTCCCCCCTTAATGCCAACTTCCTGAAATCCTAACATAGATCGAAGTTTGGAAAACTTCGCTGCTGTAAGAGACTTTGTGAAAATGTTTGCAACTTGATCTTCTGTAGGGAAAAAGAGCACTTCAATAACTTGATCATGAATTAGCTTTCTGATGAAGTGCATGTGTAGCTCGATGTGTTTTCTACGTTGATGTTGAACTGGGTCTTTGGCGAGCTTGATGGCACTCTGATTGTCGCACCAAAGGCTGGTCGGATGTTGCTGCTGGAATCCAAACTCTGAAAGGATCTGTCGAAGCCACAAGGCTTCCTAACTTGCATTTACCAATGCTCGGTACTCTGCTTCTGCTGAAGAAAGTGCAATAGCCTGTTGTTTCTTATAGGCACAAGCGATAGGTCCTGAACCAAGGTTGAAAACATAACCTGCAGTAGACTTCCAATCATCAGGGTCGTCGGCCCAATCTGAATCAATGAAACCAACCAATAAAGGAGTCCCCCTTGAACTGTAATGTATCCCCAACTGAACTGTACCATGGACACAGTGAAGCATCATTTTAGCTGCTTTCCAATGGATTTTATGGGGTGTTTGCATATATCAGGAAACAAGACCAACAACAAAGGAAAGATCAGGATGGGTATGAGTCAAGTATAAGAGGCTACCAACTAACTGACGGTACAGGGTGGCATCAACTTCAGGAGAAGTACAGGTGGAAGTAAGCTTGACTCCAGACTAGAAGGGAGAAGGGGTTGGTTTACAATCATCCATGTGAAAGCGACGAACAAGGTCACAAGCATACTTAGACTGGGAAAGGAAAATTCCTTCATTGGTTTGCAAAACTTGGAGGCCAAGGAAATAGTGCAAAAAACCTAAGTCGGTCATTTCAAATTTCTCCTTAAGGTTGATTTTCACATGGTTTAAAAGTTTTGGGTCACTACTAGTAAGGATAAGGTCATCAATATAAAGGACAAGAATTATGAGATGGATTCCTACTTTCTTGGTATAGACATTAGGATTAGAATGACATCTAGAGTATCCAGTGGCAATAATAAAGTTGTCCATTTTGGCATACCAAGCTCGAGGAGCTTGCTTGAGACCATTAAGAGATTTCTTGAGGCGGCATACAAGGTTAGAGTCATTCTGGACATAGCCAGGAGGTTGTTCCATGTAGATTTCTTCTTTCAAATCGCCATGCAAGAAGGAAAATTTAACATCCATATGATCGACCTCCCATTTATGTGAGGCAACAAGGGCAAGAATAAGGAGGATGGAGTTCATTTTGGCTACAGGGGCAAAAGTTTCATTATCAATTCCTTCAACTTGGGAAAATCCTTTGGCAACTAACCGAGCCTTGTGTCTTTCAACACTTCCATCTGATGCATACTTAGTTCTGTAGACCCATTTACATCTGACAAGTTTTCTTCCTTTTGGAAGAGGTACAAGATCCCAAGTATCGTTTACCATTAAAGAACGATACTCTTCATTCATTACTATATCCCAATCTGGATGACCTGAAGCTTCTGCAAATGTTTCTGGATCAGGAGTCTCTAAAAATTGAGCCAAAAGAGAAGAGGTTCACTGGAACTGTGAATGTGTTCGATGTTGATCTGATGGATCATCAACAAGACCACTAGCTGCTTCTCATGTTGAACAGACCCATCTAGGAAGCGGTGGAACTAGTGTTGGTTCAGGTTCAAAGGAATCATCTGGAGGAGGGTGAGCAGGTGAAGGTGGATTTTCATCCTCACTGTCATCATCTGAAGAAGAAACCAAATTAGAAGAAGGAACAAACACTGAATATGGCTCGCAGGTTGAAGAAGGCACAACCACCGAATTAGGCTCGCATGCCAAAGAAGGCACAAATGCCGAACTGGGCTCGCAGGCCAAGAGATTTTCATCAAATTTAACATCTCTTATAATAATAATTTCATTACAGTGCGATTGAAGAAGTCTGTAACCTTTGGAATCTTCAAAATAACCAACAAATATACACTTCTTACTCTTAGGCTACAATCCTTTCCTTTTCTCATCAGGAATGTGAGCCCATGCTATACTGCCAAATACACGGAAGTGACTTACATCTGGTTTAATTTTAGTCCAAGCTTCTTCCGGTGTTATATTTTTAAGAGCCTTTGTGGGAATGTGGTTTACTATGTAATTTGCACAGTTAATGGCTTCCACCCAATACTTTAGACTTAATCCCTTAGATTGGATCACACAATTAGCCATTTCTTTTAATGTGTGGTTATTTCTCTCAACAACACCATTTTGTTGTGGTTTATATGGAACAATGTGTTACAGTTGGATTCCCTATGTAGTGCAGTAACTTGTAAAATTATTGTTCACATATTCACCTCCATTATCTGTTCTTAACCTTTGAATTTGATGTCCAGATTACTTTTCTACAAGGGCCTTGTAGGCCAAAAACTTGTCAAAAACTTTGCTCTTAAGTTTTAAGAAGTAAACCCAAGTACGTCTGGAAAATTCATCAATGAAATTTAAGAAATACTTGTACCCAGAAAAGGAAGGAGAAGAAAGTGGACCACACAAATCACTGTGAACAAGTTGCAAAGGACTTGAGGCATGCCAAGAAGCACGTTTTTCAAAACTATCCCGATGATGTTTGTCGAGAACACAACCGACAAAAACACCATCTCTGCATGAAACAAGAGGAAAACCAGTCACCATCTGTTGATTACATAGTTGCTGCAATGAGCGATAGTTTAAATGACCAAACCGCTCATGCCAAAGTTTGCTCAAGTCATCACTATGAGCAACAAAAATTGATGAAAAATATAATGACCCAAAGTTGTCAAATTTGTACAACTTGGTAATATCATCAACAATTCCAGTTGCAAGAACATGCTTAGGATATTTTAGATCCTTGATTACAACTTGGTGAGGTGAAAAGTCTACAGTTTTACCTTCACCTGAATGAGTGATTTGATATACTGATAGAAGGTTACAAGAAAGACTTGGAACACATAATACATTATTGAAATGACCATTTTCTACCGAAACTGTTCCAGATCCTTCAACACTAAGAGATCTATCATCACCAACAAATATTTGCTTGGTGTTACATTCATTTAGAGTGGAAAATATGGCTCTATCCTTAGCCATATGATAAGATGCTCTAGAATCAATAAGCCACTCATCAGAAGTAGAAGTAGAAGTAGAAGTAGAATTGAAGAAGAAACCAGAAGCAGAAAGTGCATGTCCATGAGAAGAAGAAGAATAAGTAGAATACTTACTAATGTTGTGATTCTTCATCACTGCTTCTAAAGCTGCCATCTTCTTGAAACATTTGGACTCATCATGACCATCTTTATCACAAAAGTTGCAATGTTGGTTAGTATTCTTATTTTTATATTTTGCTCCTTTGTCACCATTAAGAGCTGAAGTTGTCTGAGTGGGTTTGGGACCCTTATGTTGTTTGTTGTTGTAGCAAGGATGTTTCTTCTTGGGATACTTGGGTTTATCTTTCTGCTGGGAAACTAAGGCTTTGTTGGAGGTACCTACAGTGTTGATCACTCCAAGTTGTACAAGATTATCTTCCTCTCTAATTAAAGAAGCACAAAAGGACCTAAGAGTGGGATTTTCATAAGCTTTCCCTAGAGCCTCTCTCGTGGCATAAAAGGTAGACACAAATACATAATATGCACTACCTAGCTTAAAAAGAATAAGATAGATGCAACGCTCTTCCTCCATTTTTATCTTTCATTCTTCACATAAAATTCTGAGTGTTTAAAACTTAGATAAATAGTCTCCAAGGCAAGAAAAATCACTTGGACTCAAGGTCAGTGTTTGATTTTCTAACTGTTGTGCTTGAATAATATTGAGTTTACCAAACACAGATTCAATCTTGTCCCAAGCTTCTTTGGGTCATCAATTTCTTGAAGGTGGTACCTTAAATCAGGAGAGATGGACATTCCGATTAGTCCTCGTGCTTCGTGATTCCTATTATCCCACTTGGCTTTCTTATCAGCATCATTGGGTTCTTTTTCCTTTCCCAAGGTAATCCAGTACAAACCTTTACTTCTTAATAAATCTTCCATATGAGATTTTCATTGGAAGTAGTTGTTGTTGATAAGAAATACATTACTTGTAGAAGCCATATTAAATATGCAGATAATATGGATTTAAAAACTGAAACTGGTAATCTAGATGGAAAGAGCTCGAAAAATTATGCGGTTTTAAAAAAAATGGCACTGAAAATGGACTTTCGATGTGAGAGTTATGCCATTTTAAAAAAAGGCATAAACGGTAACCAGTTGACCACGTGATAGTGTAAGTTGCTTTATGAAGTGACCCACTTTTATAAAGAGAAGTGGAGATCACTTTTACAATAAAGTTACTTTATAATAGAAAAGCTGCATGCAAAATAAATAACTCTAAAATAAAATATTAAAGCTACTTATAGTGATTCATTTTTATACTTGAAGTGAAATACACTTTATAATTTTAGCATGAACTTTTTCAAAAAAGGTAACAAAAGAGAGACTTGAACACAATGCCTCTTACTTAATAAGATAAGTTTTAACCAAATGGTCTAGAAAAACATATTGTAATGTTCAGAAGGAGGATTGGGGGTGTTGTTGTTGTTATTGTTGTGGAAGACGGTCTTAGAGAGCATGCTCAAAAAACTCTTTTCACACAAGAAAAAAATTTCGCTTCTCGATGACAACAAGGGTTAGATCTCGGTTAGCTTACCCGGAAGATGCACCTTTTCCTATCTGTTTCTGATTTTCTGAAATCGCACAAGGTGCAGGGAAAAGAGCATATGCATATCTAAAAGAGTAGCAACTCGGAAATAAATAAAACAAAACCGAAATAAAACCAAAAATACTACTCTACAAAAATTTAAAAAATGCGTATTCAAGCTTTATACCTCTGGATCTGATTGTAATGGTCGTATCTTTGGAAAACAGAAACCTTTTCGAGTGAAAAGAAAAGTGATCCTGACTGAAACGAGCGCTTTGGACGCAATGGAATAGTCCTCTCAACCTAGAAATGTACGGAAATGATAGAAAATGGAGATGAGGAAAATCGGCTTCACGATCTCGATCTACAATAGGAGTTGGTCTTCAAACAGTCTCTGATACCATGTTCAACAACACAGGTATTCCAACAGAGGACGAACACCTTAAGTAACCACTCACATTACCATATCAAAGATCAACACACCAATTTTTTCACGTTGTAAAACCCCTATGGAGAAACATCCACGGCCCCAGCCAACGCGACCACTTGGAGCAGTTTATTAATAAAAAGAAAAAGATTACAGAGAGATTTTACAAGAGAGTTTCTCATAATCGATCACCAGCAAATGACCCTCCATGCTCTTTAAATAAAGATCATGGACCAATCGGGTGTTAATCCATGGATCAATGGTTGTTAAGATCGAGGAGAGTATGAGCCGTCGGATCACTCTATGTCGGGAACATATCGTGACTGTCAGATTTCCTAACTACAAATGCATACTAATGCATATGAAAGAAATACACTAAGAAACACACTTTTACCTAACGACATATTAGACCAAGTAGATCTTAACTAACTCCTAAGTGTCTAAATATCCTAACACTTTGTTGAGTAAAAGTGAAACAATCAATAAATTTCCCACATAATCATAATCATTAGATTGGTGTGTTTATTCATCAAATGGGCCATGGTTGCATTTGCAAGGTTACCATCAATTACATACAGAGCACATCAAGAGATAATCCTTCCAACAAAGCTTTAGTTGTGACAAAGTATCGTTTGCTTCATTCTATGATTACTTGGGCATTCTATAAAACTCCTAAATTCACCTAGAAATCTACCGCAAATGATCCTGGGAGGTATGAATGTAAGCCACATTTGTTTCCAGGAGAGCTGGGACTATCTCCTTAGAAAAAAGTTCCTTAGTCTTGAATGGTTCTTTAAATTTCTTTAAAATTTCCTTAACACCTTTTGTTTGGGTGCTTTAATATTCAGATCGTGACACCTTATACTTACACCTGGGATTTCATAAACACCTGGAGGATATGATAATTTTCAGAAAAGATAAAGGATCCCTGCTTGGAGCTCAAAACCATTCATTTGACACTTGGCAACTTTTAAATTTGGCATATGGTGTGGGTAGCGTTGCGTTTTTCATTTTTCCTATGATGGGGGTATCCCACATTGATAAAGAAAATTTAAAAGCACTTTCTCATATCCATCGATGACTGCAAGGTTTTTCAACGTGTAGTGCACCATATTATTCCCTTCTTCGCTCAATGTTTTAGCAAAATGAAACAATAGCCCTGCATAAGTCCAAGAGCCAATTTTGGCTATAAAAGATAATTTGTTTTTTTTTTTTTAAATTATACATTTTTTCTCCAAAATAAACCGAAGAGAACAATGACTTTTCAAACCCAAGTTTTTCTACCAAAACTTATAAAAAATTGCATGTGATAATATTGACTCCAATGGAAATGGCCTCCTCCCTGCGAGGTGCCAAAAAAACTCGTTTTATTTTTCCAAAATTATACAAATTTTCTCCAAAATAAACCCAAAAGAACAATGACTTTTCAAATCCAATTTTTTCTACCAAAACTTATAAAAAAATTGCATGTAATAATATTAACTCCAATGGGAATGACCTCCTCCCTGCGAGGTGCCAAAAAAACTCGTTGACCGGGTGCCTTCATCCATTGGGATGATCCCAATTCCGAGCTTATAACCTACAACCTATAATTAGCTCCTATTCCAGACCTCTAAGTTGTAACCTATTCCAATATAAATCCATTTCCATACTGAAATCTAAAATATGAAAACACTACTTATGCTAGAAAAACCAAACTGCTCGCTGCTAGAAAATGTTGAAAATTGTTGAAAGAAATGCTTGCCCAAGAAGCTTATTAATTACACCTACATACCCTAAGAAGTTGGAAACATCTACTGGATCAAGTAATATAAAAATGCCTGTGTAACCATGAAATAAAATGACTTAATAACTGGACTTTTCTTTCATGTTCAAGTAAAAGGAAAATTTTACAACTGGCAACTGAACATCCAGATAAAATTGTAACCCACATCCAGCTAAAATTGTAACCCAAATTCCATGAATGCTGCAAAATCCACCTTCTTTGATGACTGCAATAAACTAGTCAGGGATCTTTGAAAACATGAAAAGTTACCTCTTGTTGACCTGGAGAAAGCAAAAGATATCCTTCCCTTGCAGCTGGTTGTTCTATATGATGAATTTGATCAACGTCAAATAAAGGAGCAAGGTTTGTGTAGTTTTGTAAATCTTCAATTGAGATAGCCACATCATTAATAGAAAAAGTGTATACAAATGACCCTTCACGGATATCAATAAGAGTGTCATCGTGGCCTTTAATAAATTCTGAACATGTCAATTCAAAAGATGGGAAATCCTGAACATTTTCTTCACTTTCTAAGGGATCTAGAACAATCTGTTCTTCTTCAATAATTGATTCAGAAGATAAAAGAACTACAGAAAATACTAATTGATAATCATGATCTCTTTCTTGATCATGTAAGATTTGGCATGGTTGTTGAATATATTCATCAAGCACAGAAGAAGAAACATAAAATTCATTATCTAGATCCTGTTTAGTTTCAATTTCAGCCGAGGAAAAATGGCAATTATCCTCTACTTTCTGTTCATGATGCCGAAAAGGGTTTTCATACAAGGCCTCTAAAATTTCCTCATCCATAAACTCATCATCTCAAAAAAAAACTTTCCAAATGCTCAATAGATTATTCAAAATGTGTGCAACAATCTTGACCAACAACAAGGAAGGATGATGTTCTTTATATCTCTCACAAAATACTGTATGAAAATCTTTAACAGTCTTTGACCAACAACAAGGAAGGATGATGTTCTCTATATCTCTCATAAAATACTGTATGAAAATCTTTAAGAGAATACAAATATCTCTCATAAAATACTGTATGAAAATCTTTAAGAGAATACAAACAAACATTTGACAAGATTTCATACCATAATTGTGGATTTCCCTCCAAGGATACCATGAACATCCTCATCGGGCATGAATTCAACTATCGTTTACTCCTTATTAGTTGGTGTATTCTGAGATATTCATAAGTCTTTTTTGTGTAAACTTTTATGCACTTTATCAATGTTTTCACTCATTTTTTATTAATTTCTTTTTATTAAAATTAAAAAACTTTTTTTTCAATTTCAAACAGTTTTATTTGCATTTTGAGATTTTCCCACACTGTATTGATGGGACTAAGTAGTCTTGGTGAATGGAAACATTATTTGCCTATTTATAAGATTTTATAATTTATTTATAAAAAATTCCATTCTTACTTGTGAATTATATGATGATAGTTCAAATATAGTGATACATTTATTAGTCCATGTTCCACCCAAAAAAAGTCCATTTTTACTCGTGAATTATATGGCGATAGTTCAAATATAGTGATACATTTATTAGTCCATGCCCCACCAAGGGACTATAGATTTTAACATGAAGTCAACTATCGTTGACTCCTTATTAGTTGGTGTGTTCTGAGATATTAATAGGTCTGCTTTTTTAAGCTTTTACACACCTTATCAATGTTTTCACCCATTTTTTATTAATTCATTTTTATTAATTTTTATTTTTATTTTTTTTCAATTTCAAGCAGTTTTATTTTCATTTTCTGATTTGCCCACACCCTATCGATGGGAATAAATAGTCTTGGTGAGGAAATATTATTTTCCTATTTGTAATATTTTATAATTCATTTATAAAAAATGATTAAAACTAAATTATAACATTGGTTACCCTGTAGGCTCACACTGCAGTCGATGCATTATGTTGTCTTCATTTCCTTTACATGCATGGTTACCATGCACTCGATGCAACAAGTTCTCTTAGTCTGTATCATTATTCTGGATCATATCATCTTCCTGCCTTCCCTCATCCTTCTTTTCGAGATTGGGCCTTCTAAGCGTGATTCTGCATCATCTCATCATCTTGCCATCCCTCATCCTTCTTGTCGAGATTGGGCCTTCTGAGCGTGATTCTGCATCATCTCAGCATCTTGTCGTCCCTCATCCTTCTTGTTGAGATTGGGCCTTCTAAGCGTGTTTCTGCATCATCTCATCATCATTCCATCCCTCATCCTTATTGTTGAGACTGGGCCTTGTCCTTCTTGTCTAGGTCACCATCCTTGCACTTCTGAATTTCAAAAGAAGATGGATATATCAATCAACAAATTGAGACATAAAACTACTTGAAATTTCTAGATGAGATGAGTTGATGAAAACGCAGAATATATTCCTTGAGTGAACAACTCAGATCGATGCCATAATTGTAGGAAATTCAATGCAAGGGGCACAACATAAATATTATGATCATAGCCATGAAATGGACTCTCAGTCTACCCAAAAAGGTGGTGGTCCTAAATTCCCAAGAGTTGAACCCGATAAAGAAGATGTTATGAAAAAATTAGAGGACGAAGACAAATGCATGTCTGGAGCGGGGCGAGTCCGTTTTGGTAACTTACTATTTCACCTTCTCTCGTATTTTTGTGTTGACAAAGCTCTTGTTTTTGTATTTCATTATAGTATGTATATATAAAACAAATTGCATTATCGTATGTATATATAAAAAAAAATAAAAAATAATAGTACTCACTTTAAGTTGCTTGGGAATAACGTTGAGGGTTTGTGTGGTGAATGAGCAAATATTTGTTGGGAGCGTAAATCCATCCTCCTCTCTCTTGGTATAACATTCCTTGAGAAGATCTCCTTCCATGATTTCCCCGCCGCTACTTGGAACTCCTTACTCGCCAAGATATCTATCACCCTTGGACCATCTGTTGAAACACTCATACACATTAAGGTTGCAACAGACAACACTGTAAGCACAAGAGAAGAAGAGGAGCAAGCCATGATAGATTGATATAGTATGAGAAAATATGAAAATGAATGTTGTGAGAAAATGGAGGGATTCATCCATGTATTTATAAGTGCCTAAGAATAGAGCATGATCACTACAACAATTATTTTCAATATTTTGTTTATTTCAAAGTGGTAGGCTTGTCAACAACCACTTTGTTGATATTAGTCTATTTTTAAATCGGATAGAGAATCATTTTCTTTATCTAATTCATATATTTTTCTCCACCCATCTCTCCATTCTTTTTTGTGGTACAGTGCTACTGTAAACCCCTTATGCTACCGAAAGGTCAATACACAAAACAAAATTGACAAGTGAAGCAATGAAAAAACACATTCTTCCGCCCTTGGTGGAACACTTACGCATAAATGACTCTATCTTATCAAACTTCAACATAACCAAAAGAAAGAGTGAGATTTTTGGTGGAATTCTTACGCGTACATGATCTCCATCTCTATGAATGCTTCAACGATACCAAAATAAACAGTGAGATGTTTCATGTGGTAATAAGGATACCCCAAAACGCATGAGACGGGTGCCATTTTCTTTAATTTATGTGAAAAATGTCAATATAAACACATCGAATTAATAGTGAAAGAGGGAAAGAATCATTCCATTATCACCATATTGTTGATTACTAGCCTACAATATACACATATATTTCCATAAATAAAATATGAAAATATAATTCAATCACGTGAGCTTTCTCTAGCCACCATTGTATTCACTAGTCCTAGATGCATGCTATTTATTTTCATCAGTTTGGTCTTGAGCAACATTTTTATCCACAGTTTTTGCCTTAATCGATTCCTGCATCTGGTTGTTGTTGCTCCGTTTATGAAGTCTACAACGGAAAGATCCCACATGCATTGTAGGTAAACATAAACAACAATGTCTGCGAAAATCAGAAGAAGACTGAGAAGAATTGATGGATTTACCACTGGACTAGAACAAAATTCTCTCCATCGATTCTTCACACAAAAAGCCTCCTTGAAGTAATGTGTGGTAAATCTGCATGCTAACAAGGATATAGATCAAAACACAAATTTCTATAGAATTTGAAACTCTAAAAATTGAATTTACCATAACCCATTCCTCTAAATGGCCCAATGAATTATGATCAATCACTCTTTGAACCATTACATGAGGTATTGAATCCCATGAGTTATATGCCATTGAAATGAGATATACCTTCAAATGAAGATGACTATATACAAGAAGCCAAACTGAAGAAAGACGTTTTCAACCCAAAACGAGCAACATTACTTATGTTGGCATAAACACCACAAACATTGATCACATGGGTGGATGACGACAGGAAAGAGGGATGACTTATCCAAGAGAGGATATGGAGAATGATCCTCACCGCTGTAAACCCTACGACAGTGCGAACATGGGTGGAATTAACTCCTACCTCTAGAGCAACTGCCAATTGGCGTACAATACCTCGTTGAAGTCCACGTGTGCCTCGTTCTCTGCCAGATGGTGCATTCATTATGTCTTCAACACTCCCAATAATTATGAATTGTCCTACTTGGGTGTTTCACGTAGGTATATTCTTCCATATTTATTCATTTGAATTCAAATATAAAAGGAACTAAGAGGCATTTGTGAGTGATGTTAACAAAAAACAATCAAGGCCTTGTCAAGTGCTCTAATGGTTGGATTGAAAACCTCTCGTAAGACGAGTCTTGAATTAAGGTGTTCCTTTCGAACGTCAAGGTGCATACAATTTTTTAAAGAATGGATGGTGTATAGTTTAGATAAAAGGATATAACATAGAGTTGAGAGAATTTAATCTACAAACTATTTTAAGTGTTTTGTGTTGTGTTCTAATTTAAAAAAATAAATCATGGAATCCTAAAACTTCACAAATATCTTAAAATTAAACTTCTTAGGCTACCTTCAACTATTTAAGGTGGCTCTTATTTAAGAATTCAACTTAGGAAATCATATAATATATTAGCGAATGTTATAATGGAATTTATGGCCTCATTAAAGAATCCAACTTAGGGAAAGATACAATGGTAAACAAGGTATGATTTCATCATTGTTATGGACATCTTTCGGAATCGATATGGACTTACTGTGCATTTTAGACGCTTGTAAAGGTGTCTGTCAGTCTTGGGTTCCTGTTGTTGACAGACCCGATAAAACTAGAATGCAAATGGGTAAGGACATCTCACTACATGATGACACCACTGTAGCACTCAGTGAATAATGAAAAAAATCATCATTATCATACGTTGTTTAATATTTTATAAATAAATATCATACACTTAATAATATTTCATATATATCCCCCGGGGGGTATCTCAATTGACAAGAGCCATGATATGGAGTGTTATGTTCAATGAGGTTCTGAGTTCAAATCCCCCTGACTTACCCATGCCTGTGAAAGGGGCATATGTATGGCACCTGGAGGTTATAGTGGTAGCGGTCGAAATTGACCCTGTGTCACGTGAGTAGGAGATCACCCAGTTGTCAATTCTGCCAGATACAAAATAATAATAATAATAATATTGCATATATAATACATATATTCTTGGACCAAGTTCTAGTGTGCAAAATGGTTCCATCAACATCATGTCCACTAAAATATTATTAAAACTAACTGGCCAGTCGATGCAAGAGATCCCTAGATTATAAGTGAAGAGAAAATCAAGTGTAAACATATCACATTCAAATTTTCCACACATATGAGATAAATGTTGTCTGGACACTCCAATTATCTAGTCCTACCTATAAAAATTAGGAAGGTGGGACGACAATACGACAATTAGTGCTTAATTTTTATAAAAATAATTAGTGAATTTTTTCCCTAGAATAAAATAATTAAAATAATGTATAACATATAATTAATTAATTAAAATATTTTTGTTTAAGAAATTTGATCTCTATTTATACTTAATTTTTTTTATCAAATAATCAATCAAGTAATTATAATTGAAATTTTACCATTATAACAATTTGGTTAGTTTTGACGATATTAAAAGTTACAACATTTCATACAAGCCAATATTTCTCATATAATCAATGACTCCATAAGCAATGGCAGGGACTAGACATTATGCGGCTATCTCACTTGTTTATTAAATAACCAAATGTATAGTGTTATAGAGTAATGACATATTCATAGCAATGTCTAGAAACATAGATTGCAACTTATAATTAGTTTTTTAGTTTTGTAACTTACAATTAAGGGTGTTTTAGTTTTTTGTGCATTGTTATTAATGGATTTTATTTTGCATGTATCAAGCACTGCTAACTTCAAAATGTGTTGTTACGTGGTCTATTTAGTATGAATGTATTTGAATGACTTGGAACTCCATAAAACTATTACATTTTCATGGTAATTAGAACAATGCTTATATTCCCCCAAAAATGGTGATAACAACATTCTATTGAATCATTTCTAGCATTGTCCCTATTGGTAGGGTCAAACTTGATCACATTGCACCAAGAATTCTAGAAGGACTAAAAACCCAGTAAAATTCCTCCTTCACATGGGGTTGAAGATCTCAATCTCATATTCGATCTGGATCTTGGATGATGATCTTATCACTGGACATTCCAAAAAAATTATTAGAGAGTGATTCTCCCTCACAAACAAATGAGTACTCAATTGATCCAGGTGGATATCGATGGCCACCCACCTTTTCCGACTGGCTCAAAACAGTTTTTTGGCAATTTTGGCAATTTACTATTTTTAGCAGGTTTTAACTTCCGGGGCCATTTTGAGGGTCTAAATGAAGGTTTTTTGAGATCGAGGTTCTCAATGATAGCTGAAGGCATGATTGAGCCCCCAACATGAATCTCCTCGACGATACCTTTCCAACGAGCTATCACTGTGCCACTCCTTTTAAGGTACAAGTAAACTTTGACATTCCCATATTTGACGGCCAAATAGATGCAGATGTCGTAGATAGATGGTTGAATCTGTTAGAAGGATATTTCTCGGTTCATGAGTTTTCCGATTGAGAAAAGATTATTTTCGCACTCCTCAAAGCCGCTCCCCATGTCAAGGACTGGTGGGAAACCTACTCAGAGCAAGAGGGCGAGGGAGAACCCTCTTTGTTCTCGGCCGCACCCACTTGGAATTGTTTCCGAGACGCCATCAAGGAACAATATTATCCCGTGGGGAGCTATGAGGACAAATACATACAATGGACTACTTTGCGGAAGCAAAGGAACCAAGATGTACATGAGATTACGAATCTGTTTCATACCCTACGCACAAAGTTGGGTATCAAAGATTCACAGAAACATTTGGTGTTAAAGTACCGCAGTTTTCTGCATAGATACATTCAGGAGGAAATGGAGTTCCTAGAAATCTCCTCACTTGGTGTGGCATATCGATATGCTGCCAAGATTGAGCAGAAGTTCAAACAGAAGAAGCGAGACTTTGGGTCTGCAAATCAGAAGCACATGAAAGGTACTCCCAAACCGCAAAACAAAGGACCAAGCCAAGGCGGGGTAGCCCAGGACAACCTGCCAAAGCCACAGGAAAAGAACAACACCACGAAGCCAAAAAAGGACACGGGGAAGTGGTGTGAGTTCCATAAGAGCTCCACCCACAACACAAGTGAGTGTCGGGCCAAGCAGTCAATGGTAGCCGAGTTGAAGGCTTCTGAATCGGATGCATGCTCCGACTCTGAATCAGAACCTGACAAGGGGAATGACAGGGGGAAGCAGATTATCGATGCAGAGCCCAACGCCATTGTTTCCACCACGAATATCCAGAAGGAGGAACCAAGATTGTCGATGCGAATTCCAACGCCATTGTTTCCACCACCTATCCGTAAGGAGGAACCAGAGATCCAGAGGAGGCGAGCGCCTCTTCCATTCCAAGATGTGGGTAAAGGTTCCCCGTTACAGTTCATTGTAGACAGCGGGAGCCGTGCGAACCTCATCCTCAGAGGTCGAAGGTTAGATTTCCAACACATCACACCCAATAAACCATACACCATCTAGTGGTTGCACCAAGGATCGGACCTCCGCGTCAGTCAAAAATTTCACCTTCCCTACAGCATCAAGACCTTCACCTGATGAGGTATTATGTGACATTTTTCCTCTTGATGTTTTTGATGTAATATTAGGCCAACCATACTTGTGGAAGCGACATGTTGCGTATGAGTCTATGTTCATGTCGTTATTATCACTTTGGGAAATAAGCCGTACAGGATACCGGAGATAGCACCGCCTACATCTATCTCTTTGGTTACTACAAACAATGCAAGTAAGCTCATTTCCCAAACCGTGAAATTTGTTTTCCTGATTACACGCCCTTAGGGCAAGAAGAATATTATGACCACGACCTCCAGACATGGCCCCTCTGCACGAAAAAAACAAATGGATAAGGTCATGGAGGAGTACAGGACATCTTCACCTCAGGGTGCCTCTACATTTGCTTAGGCCGGCACCCCATCGATCTGACTCGTAAGCATCCGGGCGTCTAATGGACCCATTTACCGACGCTCTTTCCTCGAGAATGACGAAATCAAGAGGCGAATTCAGGAGCTATTACAGAAAGTTCACATCCGACCGAAGCCCATCGCTCTAGTTGGAGCCCGATTGTCTTGGCGCGGAAGAAGGATGGGACTTGAGACTTTGCATTGATTATCAGACACTAAACAAGATCATCGCTCGGTACCGGGATCCCCATCGCATTGACGGCCTTCTCGACCAACTCAAGGGGAAAAATATTTCAGCAAGATCGACTTGAAGTCCGGGTATCACCAAAATTAATCCAACCTTATGATGTGTGGAAGACCGTGATTCAAATACAAGGAGGGCCTTTTCGAATTGGTTGGTCATGCCTTCGGTTGACAAATGCCCCCAGAATCTTCATGATGCTGTAATGGATGACATCCCGCGGCCATTCACCAACTCATTTGTAGTGGTGTAATTTTGGATGACATTCCGATCTTCAGCCGCACTTGGGAAGAGCACCTCCACCATATCCCATAGGTCCTCCAAACACTGCGAAAAAACAAGTTGTGTGCCAATTTAGATGAAATTTTATATAGGCAAACTCCAGTTTAGTATCCGATACATTATTGATGAGCTGGGGGTGCATGTGAATCCATCAAAGATCCAAGTCACGGCATTGGTCACCAACCACCCCAACAGAGTCTGCAGATCTTTAGGTCTTCTACAATTTCTACCGGCAGTTTTGTGTTGGGATTCTTCATATCACTTGGCCCTTGAGTCAAGTCACCAAGGGAGGAGCCAGCAAAATTCTTTTGGTCCTAATCTCAACAGAAGGCATTCGAAGAGTTGAAACATCGCCTACCGCACTGCCTACCGGGGACTTGCAACAACCATTTGAGATCGAGACGATGCCTCCCCCACTACTATTAAAGGCCCCACCAACATGGGCATCCAATGGCATATCACCGTGAGACACTTTCCGACACAACCGTATATCCCATTTATGAAAAAGAAATGTATTCATTGTGCAGGCTTGTTGCTAATGGAAGCATTACATTTTGGGAAAGGAAACTAATATCCACACTAATAACCAACCACTCTCAGAGTTCAGGCTGTTATCAAGGGAAGTTGTTAACGACGCTTACCTTGGCGTCCACACCAGAATTCAAGGTTTACTTTGAATATTATAATAAAAGGGTACCGCACCGCCTACTGACCACCCATCATGTACAACCATCAGGTTTCAAATACTGTGGGCATGATACTGACACGCTTCTATTAAAAGTGATCTATAATTCGACCACACATACAATACACTCTTTGAGCGTAAGCAAGTTCCCTAATTTTCACCTCCAGGATGCCCGCTTTGTCACTTGGGACACCTTTGTGTTCCTTCGAACTAGTGTGCCAAGATGATTTTGGAATCACACTACAGTCAGATGGCAAGACAATTTGGTGTGGAAAAGAAAATGGAAGTTTCACATCAAAATTTCTATTGTCCAAAGCTTCGACAAGAATTTCATAAGTACATCATATCCTACACTGCTTGTGCCATTGCCAAACTCACCATCAAGAAGCAAGGCCTCTATACCTAATTTCCTACCCCTAGTCAATCTTTGGAATCCATCTCTATGGATTATATGTCAGCCTTCTACTAAGCATGGTAATGATCAGTGTTTTGTGGTCGTCAATCGATTCTCGAAGATGTCCATTATGATACCGCAAAGAAGAATATCACAAAGCAGTAGTTTCACTGCTAAACTCTTCTTTTGAACGAGTGGGTACACTTTGGGATCCCATGCCTAGTCATCTCAAATCGACATTAGGTTCTCAGTACATTTTGGTCCATCCTCCGGTCGATGTTGGACACCAAGCTCACTAAGTTCACTACCTTCCACCGCGAACCCGATGACCGTATTAAAGGTCGCCAACCGAATGATCAGACACATTTTATGCATGTAATAATTCAAAAGCATCCACGCACATGGGATAGGTTTCCCATGTACAACACAACTATGTACCCTGCTCATGAGGCTCAACTAGCCACAACCCCTTTCAAGTGGGCTTAAGATTCCATCCACTATGTCCCATTGACATAGCCATGCCATTTGTAGCTACTCGAGCAGATTCAACCCATGTCCACCCCAGGCGAGCAGGAAAACAACTTCATTGAGTACATTCAACACATCCACCAAATGTGTTCATGACATCTTGGACAGAGCCAATGCCAAGCAACGCACATGATCAACATTGGGTGCCACACAATCCCAAGTAATGCATAAAGTGTGGCTGCAGATTTGTAAAAGGAACGCCATCGGGAGTCCCACCGCACCTCACCGCTGAGTGGGCCATACACCCTCACCTGTAAGGGTCAGAGGGGAAAATGCCTTTGAGTCAGAAAGCATCCCACCATTCTCAAGTCTCAGCACCTGTTGTTCACTGGGACCAGTCTCCATCACCTCTACTATGGTCCGACATGGTAAACAACTCACAACGCAACAGAGTTAATTCCAGACCTGCATGGAATGCTTAACTTAATCGGGATTATGGATACTTTACATACACCAAAACAAAGTTGGATACCCACTATATCGAGTTGCCCAAAGCAGTCAAACTCCCTTCTACTCAAAGGCAAATGGCTCACTGTGGACCAAGCTCCAAATAAGTTTCATCTCATGGATGGAATTAACATTGTATATATCATTGCTTCCTAAGAGGGAGGATTGATCCGTGTGGATATCAGAGGCCACCCACATTTTTCCTGACCCTGCCTGTTCATCTTTCTCGCAATTTTTGGCAATTTACTATTTTTAGTATGTTTTAACTTCCTGTATGGGCTTCTTGAGGGCCTAAATGAAGGTTTTTTGAGATATAGGTTCTCAATGATAGCTTAATGCACATTTCATCCCCTCAAAATGAATCTCCTCATTTATACCTTTCCAACGATCTATAACACACCTAAAACGGAGATCATATAAAAAAGTTACGCACTCCGGGTGCTGATGTACTAACTTACCCAAACGGGGGCCCACATGACTTTTGGCGCCATATCTCCTAGGGTTAGGTTTTTGGATGTCTAAGACTTTGGTGCATTCTCTGCCTATTATTGTAAAATGCCTCTAGAGCCTCATTGTAATCATCTTCACTGGACATGTAGTAGCAGCCACATGTCTCTCTTCTTAGATAAGCTACCAACTCGCCCTAGCTAGTTTATTTCCATTCTGTCTGTAAGCATATTTCAGTCATTTGTTATTAATGAAATGAAGTCTTATTTCTGCTGCATCTCTGCGTTTATGTGTATTTCTGTATTTCATTGTGTTCCTACATAAATCCGGATCATCAATTTTCACCTTTGTCTCTACTTGCCCAATTTGTTTATGGAGGTTTGAGAGGAAGTTGTTGAAGAAATTTAAGAGAATTGTACTTGAGAGAGATTAAACCTCAAGGAGAAAGGACTCAGATCTATCTCACCTGTTGACAGGTATAAATTCGCCCAAAAATAGTAAGGGGTTACCCCCGGTAAGAGGCCCCAATTAGACCTCTCATTGTTTGGAATAGGGAACCCATCCAGATTCTAGCCCCACAACCATTGTTGGTTTGGTTTTACCGGTTGCGTTCCAATCCACTGATGAAGGTGAGTGATGGATGGTTATGCAAATAGAATATGTAGATGAAGACTATGTAAATGTAGGTATCTAATCTACTTCTAATCTACCATATCCTAGCTAGGAGTGAATTAACGTAAGTGAATGAGTTGTGACATGAAACTAACTCTAGCAATAACTTCACCCAAATATCTGAAATGAAGAAGTAAATTCAGATAGCAAATGCACATGAATATATAACCAGAATAGTCAAAGTCACTATATCACATACATTGGCAGCTCATTTGGTCAAGACATGTAATATAAGAAATATTAACAAAGCTACAAGAAAACATATATTGCATCAGAATAGTCCATAAACAAACATGCTCTTACAACCCATGTGAACAAGAAACATTCTACTTGAAATAATTTGCATTAAAACCGCCACACATGCAAGTCCTTCTCTATGTCAAAAGTTGGTCCCGAGGGCTTCTCCGTATTAATAATTTCAACAATAGTACATGAAAACTCTAAGGAAATCTCTCCAATTTTAGTTGACACTGTATTCCCAAAATAGTTAAGAAGTGTACAATGTTTGAAGATCCAAAAACCCTTTCTTTGAGTACAATTTTAGTATTTAATGTGGTTCAATGTAACCCTTGGCCTTCTGCCTTCCTCCATAACTTCCTGTCTTCCGACCAAGTGGGGAGAAACACATGGGTGATGGGAACTTGTCTTGTGGTAGTTCAGATTCATGTTTTTTTTTATTTTTTATTTTTAGTGAGATTAACAAACAATACTTCTAGTTTATTTAGTGCCCAATATAGTGAAAACGTTTTTTCTTTTTTGAATTTGTTTTCCAGCAAACCCTATCTGAGTGTAATAGGTAGAGTTGTCGCCATGTTTGTCGATGGTGTTGGAAGATTGGTTGTTGTCATTGATTTCAACCCTAGCCATTTCCTTTTGAACTCTATAGCTGATAGAAATAGATAGACATGAAGGAAATTACACATGCAGATACAACACCCATGGATGGATAATATAAGTCATTCCTCTTATGATGGTATGTGGCACGTCAAGTTGATCCTCACGATTGAGGAGAAATGAATTTTTGAAGATGGCAATGTGAATTGAAGAAGAAACTACAAGTCGGCCCTAATGTTGAAAGGAAGTGACATAAAGGGTATAAATACATCTCACTATACATTCATTTTTAAACACACATGAGTTTATTAATGAATAAGGAGATATAAGTCAAATTTCAGAGGAAATTTGAAGTAAAGAAGGTTGAATTTCAAGGGAGGATGAAGTCTTTTGGTGATGTGTTTTAAGGTATGTTATTTACAGGTCATCTTACCATTTTCGCTATAAATTTGTTTCTATAATGATTCATATGGTGAAATTCGGAGGCTATTGAGAAGACATATCTAGGCAACTCTGGTAAAAATTTCATCTCTTTATTCGCTATAATTTTGGAGATACACTATGTGGAAGATAGGGTTTTTGACTAGTCCTAAAGCTAGTCATAAACATGTGTTCCGAGTAAAACAATCATAATGTATTCATAGAGAATCTAAATGAAGTGAGACAAATTGCATTGGAAATTGTACAGGATTTAGTTCCCTATGCACTAATTTCATAATCTTATGTTAAATATTGAGCGCGGGGCATTCTGTACAAGTTCTCTCTCCTTAATAAACTAGAATTGAATAATGTCTACCATTTTCTCTATAACTCTTTTTCTGGGAGGATTCAAGGAGTGAAAATTGGAGGAGTTTTAGAGAATACATTGAGTAATATTATCTACAGGATCAAAGTATTCCAAGAAGTGAATAATTGCAGAAGTTGAAGAAGTCTCATGAAGCATTATCAGGTTCTATGTGATGGTGGGTTGATGGTGATAATTTAATGTAAAGTTTTATTATCTCTCATATATTCTTGGGTGGAAGGAAGGGGAAAGGATGGAGAGGTCAACCCTCTCTTGATATTGGAGGATTGTATCTTCCTTTTGGAGGTTTATCCCTCCCTTTATATTTGGAATCTGTAGCTACCTTTGGAAGTCATTACTTCCTTTGAACCATAATACATTATTACTTCTTATATATTGTGCATTGTGTATTGGTGTATCTCTTATATTATTATTCATTGTTCATTGGATAGTCTTCATTTATGATTAGATATAAATTGAATACATGATATGATTGAAGTACAAGTTAAAAAATACTAATTTCTCTAAATACTGATTCACCCCCCTCTCAGTATTTCCAACAATTGGTATCAGAGGAGGTTGCCTTCAAAACAGTTTAACCACTAGAAGGAAAATCCTTAGCAGACAAGGATGAACATGAGCACATTCCAAATGGAATTCAATGATTCGATGGAAGAAATTATGCATACTGGAGTGATAGAGTGAAAATGTATCTAATATCTTTGGGAGTAGACATTTCGTACCCAGTTGTAAATGGCTATGTAATCCCAAAGAATGCTACAATCGATCCAAATGAGAAGAAGCTTATGAGTTGTAATTCAAAATCCATACATGTTATTCTAGGAGCATTAGCACCAACCATTGCTAGAAAAGTGATGGGTTGCAACACTGCTAAAGAGGTATGGGACAAACTCAAGAGTATCTATGAAGGTGATCCAAAGGTTAAGTAGGTCAAGCTTCAACGACATAGATCAAAATTTGAAAATTTGAAGATGGATGAAAAGGAAGATATTGCAACCTATTTTCTTAGAGTTGATGAAGTTGTTAATGCTATCAGAGGATTAGGTGAAAATCTCAATCAATCCTTGGTTTTACAAAAAGTAATGAGATCACTTCTCCTGAAGTATTATGCTAAGGTCACCTCCATTGAAGAAACTAGGGACTTGACCAAAATGACAATGGATGAATTACATGGGTCTCTTATAGCATAAGAAATGAGAACAGGTACATAAAGTGACCAACCAAACAATTAAATAACCTTTAAATCCATAAATAAGACAAAATACAAGGATAATGACCTTGATGAAGAAATAACAAATTTCATAAGAAGGCTCCAGAATGGAACTGGAAGATACAAAGGTAAGTATCCTCTCAAATTCTTTAGCTGTGGTAGAATAAGACATATCTGAAAAATGCTACTATAAAAAGAGAAGTCTCAACAATAAAAAGATCTTATACTCCAAGGATGATGACATCTCCTCAGATGAGAGTGATGAAGAAGATAATGATGGAGGAGAAGTCCTCTTCATAACCCAAGAAAACCAGGATTATGATCACAAGAGTTCTAAAGAAGAAGAAATCGTTTATGAAGAAGATTCAAATGAAGAAACCAACCTTGATTCCTTTTGGGGATACAAAGATAATGTAGAGAGTGAACAAGAAGATGAGAATCTTGAAAAGTTGAAGCATGTTGAAACTGAAAATAACAAGCTTAGAAACGCAAACATAATACTAAAAGGTGAATTGAGTAGTTGTGAAGAAGAGAATTACAAGCTTGAAAAGACCATTGATAGCTTGAAAACACCATTGATATCTTGAAGGAACAATTAGAAGATTATGAGAAATTGAAAGTAGAATTGGATCACACAAAAGGGGAGCTACTATTGACAATAGAAAAGTTGAAGAAGTTTGAAAAAAGAACTGAAAAATTAGATGAGATCCTTAGCAGTCAAAGATCTCCAAACGAAAATACAAGAATAGGATATAATGACAGTTTGAAGATAACAAAACAAGAGAAGAAAGATGAAAATGATGGAACCAACACTCTAGAGCAAGTTGAACAACAAGATAGAATACTAGAATTTAGAAGGAATGAGACATCAAGAAGATCCTCTCCCATCAGGTATGAAATAAATCATTATGAAAGAGAATGCAGAAGAATAGATCATGAAACCATATGGACCACACCACAAAGAAGATCACTTACTCCCAGGTATCAAAATTTCTTTCTTGGACATTGTTATACTTGTGGAAATTTTGGACACAAGGAAATCAATTGTAGAATCAATGGAAGGAATAACTACAAAGCTACATGAATGGTGAAAATAGTAAATATGGAAATGTTTGTAGAACTATCAACATAAATTATAATCCATTCGGCCCATTAATGGATCAAAATATTGTATGCTACACGTGCAATAATCTTGGTCACAAAGTATGAGATTGCAGAGAGATGAAGGAAGATAATCCTATGCCAAATGTTCCTATACCAACTACAACATGGAAAAGGAAAGAAATTCCACACAATGAAAAGTGTCAAATAACATTGGTCGCTAAATAATGCAAAGAAGAAGATGAATTGTTCATAGACAATGGGTGCTCATCTCATATGACCAGAGATCAAAGAAAATTTGTCAGCTTGAAGAAAAAGGGTGGAAATGTTGCATTTGGAGATGACTCATCTACCAAAATACTTGGAAAAGGAATTGTAAAGCTTGGAAGTGAAAATGTAAAAAAAGGAAAAGTCCTATTGGTTGAATATCTGAAGCATAATCTCCTCAGTGTCAGCAAAATATGTGATCAAGGATATACTCTTACGTTTGACTCCCGAAAATGTAAAATCAGAGAAAAGAACTCAGGAAGATTGGTTGCAACTACAACAAGAAGACCGAACAACATATACATCCTAAACATGAAGAAGAGAGAGAAGGTAGAAGCCAGACAAAAGGATTCCAAGGAAGAAAAAGTCCCAAAGACCAATAATAAGGATGAAGTATTATTGAGTGCCACATGTTAAGGGGGAGCAACCCCAAAGAAGAAGGTCACCTTATGCCATTGAACTAAGCGAGAGAAGCCCCACCCTTTGCCATTGATATCAAAGGGGAAGATAAATTGGGATCATGATGACAGGGGGAGCATGAGTGTTTCCATCAATGACAAAGGGGGAGATTGTTGAAAGATTGGTTGTTGTCATTGATGTCAACCCTAGCCATTGGATTTTGGACCCCACAGTTGATTGAAGTAGATAGAAATGAAGGAACTTACACATGCAGATAAAAACCCATGGACAGATAGTATAATTCATTTCGCTTCTGGTGGTATGTTTCATGTCATGTGGAACCTCACGATTGAGGAGAAATGAATTTTTGAAGATGACAATGTGAATTGAAGCAGCAACTACATGTCGGCCCTAATGTTAAAAGGAAGTGACATAAAGGGTATAAATACATCTCATTATACATTCATTTTTCAACACACACAAGTTTATTAATGAACAAAGAGATATCAGTCTAATTTTAGAAGAAATCTGAAGTAAAGAAGGATGAATTTCAAGGGAGGATGAAGTCTTTTGGTGATGTGTTCTAAGGTATGTTATTTACAGGTCATCTTATCATTTTTGCTATAACTTTATTTCTAGAATGATTCAGAGGGTGGAATTTGGAGGCTATTGAGAAGACATATATAGGTACATGTGGTAACAATTTCATCTATTTATTCACTATAACATTGGATATATACTCTGTATAATATAGGGGTTTTAACTAGTCCTGAAGCTAGTCATAAACAGGTGTTCCGGGTAAAACATTCATAACGTCTTCATAGAGACTCCAAATGAAGTGAGACCAATTGAATTGGAAATAGTACGGGTTGTAGTTCCCTGTGTAAAAATTTTAGAATCTAATGTTAAATATTGAGCGCAGGGCATTCTGTACAAGTTCACTCTCCTGAATAAACCAGAATTGAATAAGGTCTACCATTTTCTCTGTAACTCCTTTTCTGGGAGGATTCGAGTGAAAATTGGAGGAGTTTCAGAGAATCCATTGAGTAATATTATATACATGATCAAAGTATTCCAAGAAGTGAATAATTTCATAAGTTGAAGAAGTATTAGGAAGCATTATCAAGTTCTATGTGATGGTGGGTTGATGGTGATAATTTAATGTAAAGTTTTATTATCTCTCATATATTCTTGGGTGCAAGGAATGGGAAAATATGGAGAGGTCAATCCTCACTTGATATTGGAGGATTGTATCTTCCTTTTGGAGATTTATCCCTCCCTTTATATTTGGAAGTTGTATCTACCTTTGGAAGTCATTACTTCCTTTGAACAATAATACATGATTACTTCTTATACACTGTGCATGGTGTATTGGTGTATCTCTTATACTATTCTTCATTGTTCATTGGATAGTATTCATTACTGATTGGATATAAATTGAATACATGATATAATTGAAGTACAAGTTCAAAAATATTAATTTCTCTAAATATTGATTCACCCCCCTCTCAGTATTTCCAACAATTGGTATCAAAGGAGGTTGCCTTCATAATAGTTTAACCACTGGAAGGAAAATCCTGAGCAGAGATGGATGACCATGAGCACATTAGAAAAGGGATTCAATGATTTTATGGAAGAAATTATGCACACTGGAGTGATAGAGTGAAAACTTACCTAACAACTTTCAGAGTATACATTTGGTACTCAGTTGTAAATGTCTATGTAATCCCAAAGAATGCTTCAACCGATCTAAATGAGAAGAATCTTGTGAGTTGTAATTCAAAATCCAGACATGTTGTTCTATGATAATTGGAACCAACCATTGCTGACAAAGTGATGGGTTGCAACACTGCTAAAGAGGTATGGGACAAACTCAAGAGTATCTATGAAGGTGATCCAAAAGTTAAGTAGGACAAGCTTCAACGACATAGAGAAGAATTTGAAAATTTGAATAAAGATGAAAAGGAATATATTGAAACCTATTTTCTTAGAGTTGATGAAGTTGTTAATGTTGTCATAGGATTAGGTGAAGATATCAATGAATCCTTGGTTGTACAAAAAGTGTTGATATCACTTCTCTTGAATTATGATGCTAAGGTCTTCACCATTGAAGAAAGTAGGGACTTGACAAAAATGAAAATGGATGAATTACATGGGTCTCTTATAGCATATGAAATGAGAATAGGTACAGAAAGTGACCAGAAAAACAATGAAACATCCTTTAAATCCATAAATAAGACAAAATACAAGGATAGTGACCTTGATGAAGAAATATAATTTTTTTTAATAAGGCTCCAGAAGGGAACTGGAAGATACAAAGGTAAGTCTCCTCTCAAATGCTTTAACTGTAGTAGAATAGGACATATTGCTGAAAAATGATACTATAAAAAGAGAAATCTCAACAACAAAAAGAGATTCTACTCCAAGGATGATGACATATCCTTAGATGAGAGTGATGAAGAAGATAATGATGGAGGATAAGTCCTCTTCATAACCCAAGAAACCCAGGATGATGATCACAAGAGTTATAAACAAGAAGAAATCATTTCTGAAGAAGATTCAGATGAAGAAACCAACCTTGATTCCTTTTGGGGATACAAAGACAATGTAAAGAGTGAACAAGAATATCAAAATCTTGAAAAGTTAAAGAATGTTGAAACAAAAAATAGCAAGCTTAGAAACACAAACATAATACTAAAAGGTGAATTGAGTAGTTGTGAAGAAGAGAATTACAATCTTGAAAAGACCATTGATAGCTTGAAGGAACAATTATAGTATTATGAGAAATTGAAAGCAGAATTGGATCACACAAAAGGGGGGCTACTATTGACAATAGAAAAGTTGAAGAAGTTCGAAAAAAAAACTGAAAAATTAGATGAGATCCTTAGCAATCAAAGATCTCCAAATGAAAAGACAAGAATAGGATACAATGACAGTTTGAAGACAACAAAATAAGAGAAGGAAGATGAAAATGATGAGACCAACACTCTGGAGCAAGTTGAACAACAAGATAGAAGACTAGAATTCAGAAGGAATGAGACATCAAGAAGATCCTCTCCCATCATGTATGAAAGCAATCATTATGAAGGAAACTACAGAAGAATAGATTGTGAACCCAGATGGGCCACACCACAAAGAAGATCACTTACTCCTAGGTATCAAAATTTGTTTCTTGGACATTGTTATACTTGTGAAAATTTTGGACAAAAGGAAATCAATTGTAGAATCAATGAAAGGAATAACTACACAAGGTAAATGAATGGTGCAAATAGTAGATATGGAAATGTTCGTAGAACTGTGAACATAAATGCTACAAGTGCAATAATCTTTGTCACAAAGAACGAGATTGCAAAGATATGAAGGAAGATAATCCTATGCCAAATGTCCCTATACCAACTACAACATGGAAAAGGAAAGAAATTCCACACAATGAAAACCGCCGAATAGAATTGGTCGCTAAAGAATGAAAAGAAGAAGATGAATGGGTCATAGACAGTGGGTGATCATTTCATATGACTGGAGATCAAAGAAAATTTGTCATCTTGAAGAAAAAGGGTGGAAATGTTGCATTTGGAGACGACTCATCTACCAAAATACCTGGAAAAGGAACTGTAAATCTTGGAAGTGAAAATGTAAAAGAAGGAAAATTCCTATTGGTTGAAGATCTGAAGAATAATCTCCTCAGTTTCAACAAAATATGTGATCAAAGATACACTCTTACGTTTGACTCCTGAAAAATGTAAAATTAGAGAAAAGAACTCAAGAACATTGGTTGCAATTGCAACAAGAAGACCGAACAACATATACATCCTAGCCATGAATAAGAGAGAGAAGAGAGAAGCCACACAAAATGATTCCAAGGAAGAAAAAGTCCCAAAGACCAAAAATAAGGATGAAGTATTATTGAGTTCCACATGTTCAGGGGGAGCAACCCCAAAGAAGAAGGTCACCTTATGCCGTTGAACTCAGGGGGAGATAAATTGGTATCATGATGACAGGGGGAGCATGAGTGTAATGATCCCAAGCCAAATTTTTTTCTTTGAATCACTAACTACTACTGATCTATTGATGTACAGGTATTTATTGAGTTATTAAGTGCATACAAGATTCATCAACACATGAAGATCACAATATATTCAAGATGTAGAAGCACAAGCAAAGATCTGACCTTTTTATTATGAGCAATGTAAGAACAATACAATAGATGGTTGATCTGGCATAAACCTCAGATGGTCGTACAAGCAATAGATATGAGCTGCTACAAAATGATCCCGACAATACAAAATAAGCCTCCAAAGGCTGTATATACAATGAAGATTGAATCAAGTAGATATGAGCCGTACTAATGCTCAACCTCCAAGCTAGAAAGTGCCACGCCCTGCTAGAATGCTGAAGCCCTCAATAATTCGGCACTGCTACCAAAAGTGTCCAATCATCCCGAGAAATATGCCAAATGATAGATCAGGCAACTATAAGGACAACCCAGATGTCCAAATTCCCAAATCCACTCTCAAACCCTGTAGATCTAAATTCCTTCATTGAATGGTGCGCCCCACTAGATGACTAAAACCCTAGCTGGTTCGGCCCTAATGAAGGAGGCCTCCAAATGCTCTGAAACTCTCCAAGAATATAGATCGGGCTATGAGAACCTCATGGGAGAAGTTTCAGAATCAGATCTCAAGCAGATCTCCCTAGATATGAGTTTTACTGAATCACAGGACGTCCCCTATGGCTCCAAGGCATCCCAATCTACAGACAAATGTAGAACGATGATAACCCTCCAGAAAGGCCCTCAAACTGATGGTCCTTCCCCTGCAAACAAAACCCAACTGTCGGAATGGCCCCAGGCCCTCGGGATAAACTGGATCGAACCTCCCTCTATATGATGGTGCGCCCTTGCTGGAAACACAAGAACAACATGACCTACTACCTTCTGAAGCACTAGATGGAGATGGGTAGAGACTAGAATGGTGTGGAGGAGTCTTTCATCCCCGATACCAAGTTGCGGAACAAGGTGAGTGGATATTTCATCACTGAGTTGCTCACAAGGGTTTGTACAAAAAAACCCCCAAACTGAATGCTCAAGAGAAATAGAAAATGCTAATCCAAAACCAGAATGAGTAATAGGTGTGCCCCAACCTCTTACTTATACTTTTCCTTCTAATTCTCTGTTGAGTTAGGTTAACTCCCAAGGTTAATCTTCTATTCTTCTGTTGAGTTATCTTTTACTCCTTTATCCTTTT